>JAFVLL020035910.1:0-21529 GCA_021397915.2 Tor tambroides | reverse complement strand
AGCTCCAGGAAAACACTCACAGGCGTGCCGACGTTCCCCGCCGGCATGAGCGCGGGCGGATTGAGCTCCGGCAGGCCCTTGAGGTCCGACAGCGTGAAATGCTCTGATTGGGCGATGTGGCGTCTCATCTCAGCCTTCGTCTTGTACGGGAATGAATTATGCTCTATAAACACAGATAAAATATGACGATTATAAAACAATCTGGACCTTAGTAAGACGGGTGTTAACATTTACTTGACCTTTACCCATAATTCCCATTTTCTCTTTGCAATTTAAGAGCTCATGTATCAGATGGTTCATGTTCACCCTTCAACACCTTCATAAAGCATTTAGAAGAACGTTAATTGGCCATAAAGTCTCATATATACTGTATACACCACATTTTAAAAACAATGTCTTCACTGATTTTTATGTATATAATGTATATAATTATAATTCATTGATCATGCATAAAATGATATATTTTAATGTATTTTAAAAAACATTTATTTTTTAAATTTGAATAAAGAAATTATAAATATACATAAAATGATAAATCATAATTTCTAAAAAAAATTTCATTTAGAATTGTTAATTTTACTTATAAAATGTATACAGAAAATGATACAATTTTATTCACAAAAAAAGTTAAATATTAATATAAATAGAAAATAAAGCACAATCTATGAAATAGTAATTTATAAAAAATTATATTTATAATTTGTTAAATATATCATAAAACTATAAATGTAAATATACAATTATACATTTTAATTTATCTTAATGTATCAAAAAATTACATTCTTTTTAATTATATAATAGTCATATGTAAACAAAATAACATTTATATTTTTTTATTTGATTGAATAACAAAATACATAAATGTAAACATTAAATGATAAATCTTAACTCATGAACAAATTTTAATTATGAAGATAAAATGATGAATCCTAATTTATGAAAAAAGTCCTTTAATTTTTAGTGTTAATCATAAAAATATAAAATTAAAAATGCATTTACATTCTTTAAAATTTTAATTTAAAAAAATACAAATGTAAACATTGAACGATAAATCTTAACATATGAAAAAAACTGCATCTATTTATTTATTTGTGTTGTGTTTGGGCCAGTAAAAATATTAGCAGCGAAATATGAACAACTGCTATTTATTGTCCTAAACTTTATATTCGTGCCGTGGTACTTTTATTTTGGCAGCGCACTCACCGGCCTGCTCCGATACTCTGACTCTCCGAATCAAACACTTTCTTCTCAACCAGTTTCCTTTAGAGTCGATCCAGTGGTTCTCCGAGTACATCTTCACGAATCTGTCTGATTCCTGAGAGCGAACCGACACCACACAACAACACGAGCCCGCGGCTTTCCCCTCAGAGCCGCCGGGCCGCTCGCTCGATCCGGTATTTACCGCGGTAAACCCCGCGCTCTGCACTCGAAGCTCCGGCCGATGGCGGTAATGGAAACACGCGAAGCCTTTACTCTCGATAAACTGACTGAAATAGTTCCTCAGCTCTACGGATCGGAACCCAGCGGGAATGTTGTTTACAACGAAAAACGTCACCTCTTCAGACGCCGCCATACTTCAGACTGCGAAACCGGAATCCACATCCGGCTCTGATACACTCAACGCGGAAGTGATTTCAAAATAAAAGTCTAAAATAACGTACAGTTAAAGTCCCTTCTATAGTGAGTCTTTGCTACAGTACACTGACAAAAATCGGTGCAGAAACAATTTTGACTCAGAAACGCACGCACAACATTGAATTTTAAATTGTTCATATAATTCTAAAATGTTGATTTGTTCTACATTTTAAATGTATATACATGCATGTTTTTGTTGCATATATATCTGTTCTAGATTCAATGTAAACACTATGCTTTGGCAATACATTGTAACAATTGTCATGCCAATAAAGCACATATTGAATTGAATTGAGCTGCTAGTAAATTCCACAAATAATTACGGCACTTAATACATTGAATATAGCGTAAAATAAACTGGAATTGTATTTTCTCGCAATTTACAACTTAGATTTTTTTTACAGTCTATGTTGATATTGAACACGTTATGTTTTACTGTTCTATTAAAATAAAACATTTGAAACATTTTATTTGAGGTCTCAATTTTTTTATCGCGGTGTTTAGTGTATATACTATTATACTATACCATATTTAAAATACCATGGTATTTAAACTGAATAAGTATGGTATTTTTGTAAATGTACATTTAAATTTACATCTGTGCACTTATCCAAATTGACTTGTATACATTTTTTTTAAAATGTAAATAAAATTAATGTACATTTATTTTTTTTGACAAGAAAATAAAGCATGATTTGAATTCTCTTTGCCAGGTATTGTGTATTGCGTTATGGTTCAAGAAAAACCAATATGCTTAATATGAACAGAAAATACAATAATAACTCATTTCACAGAGAACTGCAAAAACACCTCAGGAAAAAAGTCAAAGACACACGTTATGAAAAAAAAAACATTCTACCCTTTTATTAAAATATATTTCCAAAATCATTTCTGTGTTGTCATGAAAAAACGGTGTCATAAAAAAAAAACTGAATTTTCCCCATGTGTGTGTGATATCTATGCTTACATAAACTCAGATTACTGGCACTGTACAGAGAGGAGATGCATAGGAGAGGTGTCAGAACTATTGCTTCGATCATATAGTGATTCATAGAGTGATATTTGGTGTTTCTCCACACCTCAAGCATTCAGAAATGATTTGCCTAAAAATGATCCTGTCTTCACTTACTCATCCTCAAACCCATATGAGTGTGAATGAATAATAACTATAAATGTTCATTTTTTGGGTGAACTATTCATCTACAGCATTTCATTGCTTTTAAAGTGTCATCAGTCTGGTCCACTAGAAAGCAAGCATGTCTACATGTGTTGTGAATCCAGAGAGACGGAGAGTCTGAAGGCCAGAGGAACGTGATCGGTCAGTCCGGCCAGCTGCGTGACGTATGTGAACTCCTCCAGCTCCTAAAACACACCAATACTTCAGCTCCATTATTGCATTTAAAACCTTCAACAAACACCAATGACTTGTGCATACACTATATAGACAAAAGTATTGGCACCCCCTTCTTTAGAACAGAAAAATGCACTTCCAAATCTGTGGCAACAACGATGGGAGCATAATTCATGTATTTAAAAATGGTATTTCCATCTCTGTTGCAACAGTTTTGGAAGTGTCTAAAATGACTGAACCCATATGTACAAGTCATTGGAGTTTGTTGATGAGTTTTTGGCTCAAGCTCTGCATTTACAGTCACACCAGAGGTGTTCAACTGGGATTAGGACTTGGTTTTATGCAGACAAGTCAAGTTCTTCCACACTGACTGAATCAATAATTTCCTTTTTGAACCTTGCCTTATACACAGAGGCATTGTCAGAATAGAATAGAATAGAATAGAATAGAATAGAAAAGGGTCCTGTCCAAACTGTTGCTATAAAATTAGAAGCACACAATTCCCTAGAATATCATTATATGCTTTAACATTAAGATTTATACTCATAGAAATTACTAAAGTAGTCAAACCTGTTCATTAGAAGGGGGCGACCCAATACTTTTGGCAATGTGTATATATATATATATATATATTTTTTTTTTAGCCATCTTTTTTTTGTAATATATTTTGAAATATATTTAAAAATATATTTGATTTTTTTTTTTTTTTTGCCATATGGCAGGTGTACTACATCATCATGTCACCAAGTAAATATTAAAGCCCAGAAAGCTGGTTCTGGTCCGGAAACGCACGGTTTTTCCGTGACTGGAGACAGCGCTCTCTCGGTACAGCAGGTAATCGATCCGCCGGCCCGTCCAGGGCTGATCAGCCTCAGGATAGACCAGAGGAACGCCTTCGATGGGCACCGGTGGAGAAATATAGTCCTTACGCAGTTCTTCAGTCTCCAGAGTCCTGCAGAGAACATCAAAGATGCATCAGATCACAAAACACCAAAACCTGTTCAAACAAGGCAGAAGGCATCAACTAAGACGCCATATACACACACACACAGTCAAACCAAAAATTATTCAGACACCAGATCCAATTTTTGATATTGTTTTTTACTAGTGGGCGCAGGACACTATAGTTCATTTATGTAAGTGAGGATGGCAAAATAAAGTAAACTGTGACATATGTGACCCTGGACCACAAAACCTCCATATATTTTGTTATGATAGGACAATATTTGGCTGAGATACAACTATTTGAAAATCTGGAATCTGAGGGTGCAAAAAAATCTAAATATTGAGAAAATCTCCTTTAAAGTTGTTCAAATGAAGTTCTTAGCAATGCATATTACTAATCAAAAATGAAGTTTTGATATATTTACGGTAAGAAATTTACAAAATATCTTCATGGATCATGATCTTTACTTAATATCCTAATGATTTTTGGCATAAAAGAAAAATGGATAATTTTGACACATGCAATGTATTGTTGGATATTGCTACAAATATACCCCAGCGACTTAAGACTGCTTTTGTGCTCCAGGGTCACATACTACACCCAAAAATTCTTCATACAGTGGACTACCAGTAAAACTGAAACAAATTTGGGACCAAAAATTATTAACACTTTGACCTGACCTTGTTTTGCTTCAGTGTTTTTTCTTTAATTGTTTATGTGACATTTTATTTTTTGAATAAATTTAGGTTTGACTGTATATATATATATATATATATATAATATCTCACCGCTGCAGGCTGTCTGGTGTCCTCATGTTCTCATCATAGAGCGTTGGCTGCTCCAGCAGGGTTCCTACAAACAAAACCACAATATCTGGAATTTCACAAAATTATTTTTAATTGTGATCACACTTTTAAATCATTTATGCAAAAACTAAAATTACAAATCACAAACAATTAAGAATGAAAAGACACATCATCCTTATATAAGTAATACCCAACTTATTTTTAACAGAAAAATAAAATAAATAAACAAAATAAAAAATAAAAAACACCAGCATCCTAACAGTAACACCCAGCTGAAATTTTAAAATGAAAAAATTAATTAATTAATTAATTAAAAAAAAAAAAAACCCAATCCAAAAATACAAATTTAAAATACAAAAATAAATAAATACAGAAAGACAATCATCCTAATAGTAATACCCAACTGAAATTTTAAAATAAAATAAATACAATTAAAAAACAGTCAACACTTATAGATATAGAAATAAACAATAATCACATCCAAAATAAAAGTTTGGTTTTAAGATAATATATAAAT
The DNA here is from genome assembly GCA_021397915.2 of Tor tambroides. NCBI lineage: Eukaryota > Metazoa > Chordata > Actinopteri > Cypriniformes > Cyprinidae > Tor > Tor tambroides. The sequence continues at coordinate 16,274 of JAFVLL020035910.1, read as the reverse complement.
GTAATGTATTAAATATATATATAAAGTATATTACATACATATATATTTAGTTGAATAATATATGTTTTATATAAATAATATATTTATATAAGATAATTATGAATATAAATATATAGCACAAAAAGTAATATTTAAAAACAGATAGTACAGAATAAAGTTTTGTATAGTAGACATATATGTGATATATATATACAGATACCACACACATATATAATAAATATATATAATAAATATATATATAAAAATAAAAATCTTTTTATTTTGATGTAATAACTTTATTTAACTGCTTGATATAATGGTAATGTAAATAAAACAGCATCCTAATAGTAATACCCGAACTAAGTAATAAATAAAATAAAAACAATAACAACAACAACATCCTATTAGTAACGCCCATCTTAAATTCAAATGAACTTAAATGTTAATGAACAGTAAATGAGAGTGTTACCAATGAAACAACATCCTATCCTTAGTCATATCTAACCAAAAATGTTACAATCGGAACAGAAAACACTCAAAAACAGAGATTTTCTCTCCACAGACTGTGCATGAATGTGAATGAACAGTAATTGAGAGTGTTACCGATGACCCAGGGCTTCTCTCGGCCAGCTCCGGCTCTGCAGGGGTCGATATACTCCTCAAACACACTGTGGCTTTGCTCCAGCCTGTCGTCTGAAAACACACAGACACACCATCCTCCGTTCAGAGACCTCTGCACAAACACTGATCTAATCAAGACATGCAGTGTGTATTTTTCAGCACGTACCAGGAGAGCAGTTGTCAAAGTTAAAGTCTCCACAGAGCACATCAAACATCACCATCTCATCTTCTCGTCTGGTCACCGCCTGGAACTCATTGATCCATTTGGTCAACAGGTTCAGCTGCTCGAAGCGAATCTCTCCGTCCCCTGATCAGCAAACATGCAAAATAAATAATGCAATTATATTATGTGCAATTATTATTATTTGTGCAACTGTAGGATCCCAAAACCATAAAACTCAAGCATGCAAAAAACAATACTTTTTGACCCCTGGGATTCAAAACAATTTGACTGGATTGAATTGGATTACATTAGACATTGTGTTATTCAAAAATCAATATTTTGTCATTATTTATTCATCCTTATGTTGTTCCAAACCTGTATTTGAAATCTGAGATCTTTCCCGCAAGTGATTTAATTTACAGTGAGCCTCAAACACCATAGTTTCCTCCTTCTTATGTAAATCTCGTGATTAAAAAAGACCACTGAAAAACAGGCGAATCAGAACATAACACCGACTGTTACGCAACAGTCAGGATCACTACGCCCCCAACATTTGTATAAACCCGCCCATGTTCGAGGCCAGCCGCCAGCTGAACCATCAGAAGTTCTGCAGGTATTGTAAATAAACAAGTGAGGACAACAGTGAAAATGGCAGATCATGGAAATAAATGTTATGTTCCAGGCTGTGCAGGGGATGTGAAGTGCAGGGATGGGTTGGTGTCTGTATTCAGAAAGGCACGGAAAGCAAATAACGCGTTCTACTAAAATAACGCTAGCCACTAAAGGGACATGGTTAGCTCCTTGCTAGCTGTAGCCTGTTACACTGCAGTACATAAGATTTACCACATAAACAGAGTAAGGAGAGATGAGAATGATGGTGAATGGTTTACAGATCCTGAGCACCACTGACAAGCATCTGATCTTGTAAAATGTGTGGTAAGTACTGCCGCTACATAATATAAACATAGTTTGTGCGATCGCGAATCTCGAAAGTGAAACTATAATGCGATCAACCGATCATTCAAAAGCAGTTTCAGTGTCTCTTGTATTAATAACGGCTCCCTGATGCCCGCATTTTATATACAGTATAATTACCTGACAATATAACTGCGAGAGAAAGTATTTAAATATATATTTTCCTCTCTGTGTTTCCTTCTTGCTGTGAGTTACTGAAATGAGCAGCACTGTGAAACAGCCAATCAGAGCAGAGCTCAACATTGAGCAGCACTGTGAAACAGCCAATCAGAGCAGAGCTCATTATTATTCATGACCCTGCCAAATAAGCCAATAACAGACCTTTTCATTCTAGGGAGAAATCTGAGGGTTGTAAATGGTCATGTAAAATCGTTTCTGGAGATTTTTTGCCCTTACCTAAGCTACATACCTTCTATGTAGATATCAGAGAACTATTTAAAATACTGTATCAATGCATTCTATGGCACCCATATGACTTCAGAAGAGTCGTATCCCTGATGAATAAAAAAGATGGGATCACTGTTTATTTTAGTATTATTTATATACTCTGATAGTTTTATTAATATTTGAATTGCTTTTTTTCAGTTTTCTTTTTAATTTTAGTTATGTTTTAGTAATTTTGTTATGTGCTTTAATCATTTTTATAAGTATATATATATATATATATATATAAGTGCTGTCAAATGATTAAACGCGATTAATCGCATACAAAATAAAAGTTTTTGTTTACATTATATATGTACTGTGTATATTTATTATGTATATATATAAATACACACACATACAGTATATATTTTGAAAATATTTACGTTTATACATTTATATATATTCATATTTTTATATTTTATATTGTATATAAATATATTTAATATATAAAAATAAAATTTTTCTTAAATATACACATGCCTGTGTTTTATTTATATATACACATAATAAATATACACAGTATGCACACATATATTATGTAAACAAAAACTTTTATTTTGGATGCGATTAATCGCGATTAATCGTTTGACAGCACTAAATATATATATATATATATATATATATATATATGTATATGTATATGTGTATATATGTATATGTGTGTATATATATAGAGAGAGATATAGATATGAATTTAGGTTTAATTTATTTTTATTTCCATTATAGATTTAGTTCAGTTTGTAATTTTAGTGCTTCAGGTCAAACTAAATGAAAATTAGACATGAGTTTAAGGTTTTCATCTAATATTTACAGTATATTTCATGTATGGGATAAATAACAGGTTTAGAATGACATGAAGGTGAATAAATAAACAGAATTTTAATTTTCCAAGTAAACTATTTCTGTAAATGCTTCACAACACTTGCCTTCAGGAGCGTGCAGGTGAGTGCAGTTAATATAACCCACCATTTTCTTTTCACCTTTTCGTAACTCGATTTCCACCTTGTGAGAAAACATTTAGTTTTTTAGTTTGGTTAGTTTCCAGACCTTTATATAAAATGTTCCAGATCAAGCGCAACGCCAAAAGAGTTCACCAAAAAAGAAGAAAATTCTGTCATCGTTTACTCACCTTCCTCCACTTGTTCCAGATCTGTTTGGGTTTCTTTCTTCTGCTGAGCACGAAAGATGATATTTTGAAGAACGCTGGTAACAACCAATTGATGGTAGCCATTGACTTTCATAGTTATCGTAGTTGATCCGTACAGACCAGATCCTATGGTTCAGCGCGCATGTGATTCGTGGATTAGTTTAACCATCACATACTGATGCACACATCTCTAAGACTTACCAATTTAAAGTGATTTTAAACCATTCAAACACAAGAATAGGCGAAAGAGAACTCAATTCAGTTCTCGCGCGCTGTTTTCTGCATGCATAGACTCAAAGTGCACTGCGCACAGATAGGCGCGCCTCAGAAAGCGCGCAAATACAGAATTTAGTTCTGAATTTAGTCACAGTCTTAATTGAAATGAATGTAAACAGGAAAAAACAGATGTATATCATTATATTGGATCTGTACATTCGGTCTTAAAGGGACAGTAGCCTATAAATACCTGCTGTCATTTGTGTTAATCAAACAACAAAACAGCTTTAACAAAGATTAGTCTATATTTCATTTATACAGTGAACACTATGCAGTGTTATTTTACACAAAGAAGTACTTAAGGTCACTGCACACTGAGTCCGAAATTTTTGCACGTTAAAAAATAAACATTGTGTCAATCACGTTTACACACTGCCTCCGAAACATTCGTCCGTCATAAAAAAATTCGGATCAGGTTCGATTTTCTGCGTTTTCGCATCCGTAGCAAGCATTTTGTTAGGAAAGGATGACGAATTTCAAAAGAAAATTTTGGACTCAGTGTGCAATGACCTTTAAAGTGTTCCTTAAGTAATAAATGGAAAGCAAAGTTACATATGTCTCTTTTTTTTTTACTGATGCGAAAAATTATCTTATCTGTGACCCGAAAACCGTAATATGAGCCAAACTGTGAGTTTTGTGATCCATTGCATGCGTATTCTATAGTATGGAATAAAATACTATGGAAGTCAATGGCTACCACCAGCTGTTTGATCACCAACATTCTTCAAAATATCTTCTTTTGTGCTCAACAGAAGAAACTCATATAGTGAGCAAGGGGTTGTTCATTCAGAACGCATCTTTGCAACTAAAATGTGAGACGCAGTGGTTAGGAATGGTTAAAAAAAAAAAAAGTGCAGTGCAGAACACCTCCGCCAAGTTGCAGCCAAACAGAACAGTTGCCAACTTGCTACTGTAAACAAAAGCTTGCCCCGCCTCTGGGGTCTTCTGATTGGTCCACTGGTTTGGGACTGACATTGATGAGTGGCACTGCGTGTAAAAGTTGCTTCATCTTAAAAACGCGGTGCTCATGTGCGAGACACGGCAAAAGATGCAAGACACAAGCACAATGGCCAACAAGTCCGTTTAGCGTGTTTATCTAGAAAAACAATGGAAAAATAGCGCATTGGAACTGAAAAACACATTTTGTGTGAACAGCCCCTAACTTGACACAGCGTCTTAAAAAAAGCGGCACTGTTGTGCGAGACGCTGCAAAAGACGCGAGAGCAATGGTCATACATATCCGTCTAACGCGTTAACGTAGAAAAACAATGGAAAAGTAGTGCATTGAAAATGGAAAAAACGCTTTTTGTGTGAACAGCCCCTAATTTGGCACGGCGTCTTAAAAACGGTGCGTTCATGCTGCGAGACGCTGCAAAAGACTCGAGAGCAATGGTCATACACATCCGTCTAGCGTGTTAACGTAGAAAAACAATGAAAAGTAGTGCACTGGAATAGAAAAACGTTTTTTGTGTGAACAGCCCCTAATTTGACACGGCGTCTTAAAAACGGGGCGCTCATGCTGTGAGACGCTGCAAAAGACGCAAGAGCAATGGTCATACACATCTGTCTAGCGTGTTAATGTAAAAAAACAATAGAAAAGTAGTGCATTGGAATGGAGAAACGCTTTGTGTGTGAACAGCCCCTAATTTGACACGGCGTCTTAAAAACGGGGCGCTCATGCTGCGAGACGCTGCAAAAGACTCAAGATTTGAGCGCAGCGGTTATACACACTCATGTAGTGCATGTTTACATAGAAAAACAATGAAAAAGTAGCGCAAAGTAGCGCATGTGAACGGCCCCTTGATGACAGAATTTTAGTTTTTGATGAACTGTCCCTTTAAATCAGATGTCGTACCTTTACAGTGAGAAGTCCTTTGGCAGCCAGAGCATCTTCTCCTCGTCCGTTGGGAAAGCAGCGATACTCAGCCTCCATCACTGGATAGCGGCTAGCCAGGAACAAACCGCTGTTAAAAAACTTAAAAGACGAGCATGTTCCAGCAGGCTGGCAGGCGTAAACGCCGACGTCGTAGAGCACGTGTCCATAGAGCGGACCGAGAGCTCGCGTGAGTTTCATAGCGGCTCTCTTATCGAAAATCTCTTGGAGACACACGACGTCCACGGAGGACGGGAACAGAGCGGACACTTCCATCGGCACGTCGGCGTCCCGAAAGAGCGTCCGAGGCGGATCCTTGTGCTGGTTGGAGTTCTGATTGGAGTTGGGTTTGGGAAGGCCGTTGGTTTCGTGAACATCTTCCACCTGATTGGTCACGGAAACGTCTATGGATCCGTATGAAGACGGCGGCGGTTGTGGGATCAAACTGCTGGAAGGCGTAACAGTGCCGCAGCTGCTGGGAGAATCGACCAAAATACGGATGTGAGGGCGGGTGACGCCTTGGACGATGCTTTTACCGATGTACGCCGCGCGTTTTTGCGTGTGCCCGAGGTTGTTAAAGCGCGCAATGCCGTCGGGAAGAAAGCACAGGTTTCCCGTCAAAAACCCGAAACTGACTTTCCCCGTTTCTTCCCATCTAGCGTTGCGATCCTCCATGGGAATGATCTGCTCATGATGATAATACGCGAACGGCCGGCGTACGGCCTGCAGCGGCGCCCATAGCATGAACCCCAGCAGCGCGAACGGCGTGGAGATTACGAACAGGATGAAGAAGAGGACGGAGCCGAAGACGACCTGAAGCGGGTGGAGGTAGCACTCCATCTCGCGCCGCCACATGCGCTCCAGACTGGTGGATTTGCAGACGGCAAGGAGACGGTCCAGGAACCAGAAACAAGGGAAGATCAGACCCCATCCTATGGCATGGAGACCTTCCAGGAAGAAACTGGAGAAAGGAGACGCTCTTAAAGACATGCCTCAGTGCCGCACGCCAGCGAAAGACGCCTTCTCATCTCAGATCCTCCACACAACCGCTGGAACTCTGAAAACGACAAACACACGGAGAAAACTTGTTAGTAAAGCTGCAAGGCTATATGTGAAAACCTATGCTATATGTGTAAAATTGAGATTTCTACATAATCTGAAAGAATAAATAATCTTTCCATTGATGTATGGTTTGTTAGGATCGGACAATATTTGGCTGAGATACAACTATTTGAAAATCTGGAATCTGAGGGTGCAAAAAAATCTAAATATTGAGAAAATCGCCTTTAAAGTTGTTCAAATGAAGTTCTTAGCAATGCATATTACTAATCAAAAATGAAGTTTTGATATATTTACGGTAGGAAATTTACAAAATATCTTCATGGAACATGATCTTTACTTAATATTCTAATGATTTTTGACATAAAAGAAAAATGGATAATTTTGACCCATACAATGTATTGTTGGCTATTGCTGCAAGTATATTCGTGCTACTTATGACTGCTTTTGTGCTCCAGGGTCACATATATTAATCAGTTACTCAGTGGGTCATCTGAACCAGGGTTATTGTCATTAACTAACACTAAAACCATTAAAATAATTTAAAAAAGTTACTTAAAATTTGTTAAATGTTTAAAAAAATCAGCTAGTTGCCAAGTAAACATTTCACATTTTTGTTTAGTTAATAAAATTAGAAAAAAAATTAGAACTAGAATTTTACTAATAAAATTTTACTAAAACTAAATATAAAATAAAAATGAGCAAAAAGTATGACATTTAAAAAAATAATAAAAAAATTGCTGTTTGCAATGTAATGAAAGTGAAAAGCTATAAATTTACCTGATAAAATAAATAAATAAATAAATACAATTCATTACTTAAAACTAAATATTAAAAACATTCAGCTAGTTGCAGAGTAAACATTTCTCATTTTCTTTTAGTTTACCTTGAATTACTAAAATTAAAACTGAAATAAAAATAATTAAAAACTAAATAGACATTTTTTATATAAATTATTTTTTAAAAATATTCATGTTAGTAAAGTAAAAGAATATATTTACTTAACTACACAGTGGGTCGTCTGAACCAGTTAACTAACACTAAAAACATTAAAATAAAAAAATTGTTACTTAAAATTTGTTAAATGTTTACGTGAAATAAAATAAAATACCAAAAAAAATTCAGCTAGTTGCTAAGTAAATATTTCACATATTTGTTTAGTTACTAAAATGAGAAGAAAAAAAAAAGAATTAGAACTAGAATTTTACTAATAAAATTTTACTAAAACTGAATATAAAATAGAAATGAGCAAAAAAGTATATAGACATTTTACAAATAATAATAAAAAATTGCTATGTTTGCAATGTTAAGAAAGTGGAAAGCTATAAATTTACCTAAAAAATAATTACATAAACAAATACAATTAATTACTTAAAACAAAATACTAAAAAAAACTTCAACTGGTTGCAGAGTAAACATTTCTCATTTTCTTTTAATTTACCTTGAACTATTAAAATTACTAAAACTAAAATAAAAATAATTAAAAACTAAATAGACATTTTTTAAATGAATACATTAATTAAAAAAAACTATTTGTGTTAGTAAAGTAAAAGACTATATATTTAATCAACTAGTCAGTGAGTTGTATGAAATGGGGTTATCGTTAACTAAACTTAAAACCGTAAAAACATTTTTGTTACTTGAAATAAATGTTAACTAAAATATAAAATGAGATATAAAAACTTATTTTATTTCAGCTAGTTGTCAAGGAGATTTCTCATTTTCATTTAGTTTAACTTGATGTATTAAAATAACTAAAACTGAAATAAAAACAACAAGACACGAATAAAAGTGCAAAAACAAAAATATAAAAAAAATACAAACTGATTTATATTATTTATAAAATCTATCATAGTAAATGAACCTTAAACAACACGAGTCTGAACAACTGAATGACTCGTCTGTTTTAACCAAAGCTGTGAAAAAAGAAGCTAAAAACCTCTGACAGATGTTGCATCGCTTAATCCATCCCCTTTAAAACACTAAAGTGACATTAAAAATGTGAAAACAATCTATATTTACCTCTATATGGACCTAGTCAGTTGGTGATAGTGAACTGGTCGACTATCCCTGCTCCTTTCATTTCATCTCAAAGCACTTGTTCAGTGAATGGCTTTGACACACACAGTGACGTCGTAGCCTGCTGAACAGGTGAAACATGTTTTCTTAACCTTTAGTTGGAATTTATTTCCATGCATCCACTGAGCAATAAAGTCCGTTTCACTTCTCAACTGGTGGTTTTCATGTTCACATTCAACAAACCTCACCACAGAGACACTAAATAAAGAACTAACCTGACAGCTACTGCGGTCAAGTTTATTGCAATGCATATTCTTCACATGAAATTAAATTTCTACCTATTTTCTAAATGCACATTATTGATCTTATTGTGAAGGATTCATCCATGCATAAGTTTTTTTTTTTTAATGTTTTGGCCTCCTAATCTTTAATCAATACCTCTGTAATGATGAATTACAAAATGTTGGTCATGAATTTTACATTTAAATTTATGCATTTAGCAGATGCTTTTATGCAAACGACTAGCATTGCATTACAGGAATACATTTTCTCAATACATACATTCTCTAGGAATCAAATCCATGATCCTTATGGCAATCAATATGTATGTGTGTGCGTGTTATATATATATATATATATATATACACAGTTGAAGTCAAAACTTTACATACACCTTGCAGAATCTGCAAAATGTTGATTATTTTACCAAAATAAGAGGGATCATACAAAATGCATGTTATTGTTTATTTAATACTGTACTGGTCAGTACTAAATAAACAGCAACATGCATTTTGTATGATCCCTCTTATTTTGGTAAAATAATTAACATTTTGCAGATTCTGCAAGGTGTATGTAAAGTTTTGACTTCAACTCTATATATAGGTCAGTGACAAAAAGGGGTTGGCAAGATGACAAATTAAGACTGAATGTACATGAAAATGTCAAATGGTGTAACCGCCAAAGAATGAGAAATATTAAATATTTTATCCACCTTGATGGCGTGTAAGCTTACTCATAGAAATAAATACTTCATTTTAAAATATCACATGAAAATAGATTTTATTAGAGTTATCTCTAAATGTAAATTTTAAAGTGTGTTTGCAATATTTGGCAGGACATATGCTGAAAACACAAATTCTTTTCTAAATAATCTTTGACAAATTATGTAAAAAATGTTAAAAGCCATATTATTATACTAAAGCAGATGATTACATTTTATTCTACATTAATATTCCTGTATATAATTATATTTTTATGAAAAATACTGGTTGCACCTATTGACACAATCCAGTTACACCACCTGACCATGTTGCTTCTACAGCAAAAGGCCATTGTTTGTTGAAGAAATTGACACTGAAAAGCAAGCATGACTGTCAACAAGTTCAGCTGAAGTGCTTTTTTTTCAATGCTAAAGAAAATCTGGCAACACCAAATTATTATAGTGATGAACAGTGAACTCATTGTTTCTTAACTGTAATTACAATATGAGACATATTTGACAAGAAATCATCAGAGTGATGAACAGTGAACTTATGTCTCGTATTGTACTTACAGTTAAGAAACAATATCTGTCAAGAAATCATCAGAGGGATGAACAGTGAACTTATGTCTCATATTGTACTTACAGTTAAGAAATAATATCTGACAAGAAATCATCACAGTGATGAACAGTGAACTCATGTCTTGTATTGTAATTTTAATTTTCATATTGTAATTTCGTATTGTATTGTAGCATCTATTGGGGGAAAAGGGGCTCTGTTTTATCATATTAATTATAAAATGTCAGAAATTTAATTTTATGTACAGTCAGGTCCATAAATATTGGGACATAGACACAATTCTAACATTTTTGGCTCTATACACCACAACAATGGATTTCAAATGAAACGAACAAGATGTGCTTTAACTGCAGACTGTCAGCTTTAATTTGAGGGTATTTACATCCAAATCAGGTGAATGGTGTAGGAATTACAACAGTTTGCATATGTGCCTCCCACTTGTTAAGGGACCAAAAGTAATGGGACAATTGGCTTCTCAGCTGTTCCATGGCCAGGTGTGTGTTATTCCCTCATTATCCCAATTACAATGAGCAGATAAAAGGTCCAGAGTTCATTTCAAGTGTGCTATTTGCATTTGGAATCTGTTGCTGTCAACTGTCAAGATGAGATCCAAAGAGCTGTCACTATCAGTAAACAAGCCATCATTAGGCTGAAAAACAAAACAAACCCATCAGAGAGATAGCAAAAACATTAGGCGTGGCCAAAACAACTGTTTGGAACATTCTTGAAAGAGCATTTTGGTGAGCTCCAGCAACACCAAAAGACCCGGAAGACCACAGAAAACAACTGTGGTGGATGACCGAAGAATTCTTTCCCTGGTGAAGAAAACACCCTTCACAACAGTTGGCCAGATCAAGAACACTCTCCAGGAGGTAGGTGTATGTGTGTCAAAGTCAACAATCAAGAGAAGACTTCACCGGAGTGAATACAGAGGGTTCACCACAAGACGTAAACCAAAAATAAGAAGGCCAGATTAGAGTTTGCCAAACGACATCTAAAAAAGCCTTCACAGTTCTGAAACAACATCCTATGGACAGATGAGACCAAGATCAACTTGTACCAGAGTGATGGGAAGAGAAGAGTATGGAGGAAAGGAACTGCTCATGATCCTAAGCATACCACCTCATCAGTGAATGTGTCATGGCGTGGGCATGTATGGCTGCCAGTGGAACTGGTTCTCTTGTATTTATTGATGATGTGACTGCTGACAAAAGCAGCAGGATGAATTCTGACGTGTTTATATTATCAATATATTGTCAATATTATCTGCTCATATTCAGCCAAATGCTTCAGAACTCATTGGACGGCGCTTCACAGTGCAGATGGACAATGACCCAAAGCATACTGCAAAAGCAACCAAAGAGTTTTTGAAGGGAAAGAAGTGGACTGTTATGCAATGGCCAAGTCAATCACCTGACCTGAATCCCGATTAGAGCATGCATTTCACTTGCTGAAGGAAAATGCCCAAGAACAAGCAGGAACTGAAGACGGTTGCAGTAGAGGCTGGCAGAGCATCTGGGGATGAAACCCAGCGTCTGGTGATGTCACCTGCGTTCCAGACTTCAGGCTGTAACTGACTGCCAAAGGATTTGCAACCAAGAAGTATTAAAAAGTCAAAAGTTTGATTTATGATTGCCATTCTGTCCCATTACTTTGGTCCCTTAACAAATGGGAGACACATATGCAAACTGTTGTAATTCCTACACCGTTCACCTGATTTGGATGTAAATACCCTCAAATTAAAGCTGACAGTCTGCAGTTAAAGCACATCTTGTTCGTTTCATTTGAAATCCATTGTTGTGGTGTATAGAGCCAAAAATGTTAGAATTGTGTCTATGTCCCAATATTTATGGACCTGACTGTAATTCTTTCATTTTTTTAAAAAATACATTTTTTTCAAATGTGGTATGCGTTCGCATGTGTTATAGACAATTATACACACATACACACACAGGTGCATCTCAAACAATTAGAATATTGTGAGTAAGTTCTTTTTTTTTGCAACTTATTTCAAAAAGTGAAACTTTAATATATTCTAGATTCATTACATGTTAAGTATTTTGTTTTAATTTTGATGATTAGAGCTTACAGCTCTAATATATATATATACATACATACTGTAAACACACAAATATATACTGTAAAAACAAAAACATCAAGCCGCCTCCTGCTCCAGAATTGTGTTTCTTCAACAGCTAGACTTTACGCATTAGTACACAGTCTGTACTCTGTATCTAATATCACCCAACTCCCATGGGTTTCTGAACTCACACATAACAACAATTCGATCAGCAGAACAGCCCTGCCCAGAACTACAGGATATAACAGATAGCAATCAGAGGATCTTGGTGCATTTCCTCAGCAGCCCTGCTTCATGTCCAGCATGCACTGCAGACTCCTAGTATGCTGTTAGAGAGATCAGAGCACAGCTCCGCTTCATCTGCTGTTAAACCGCATGCTGGATTAATACGGAATTGATTTACGACACTTATGCGATCTGATGCAATAATCGATGCACTGATGTGTTCTACCGCACGCGGATCGATAGTGAAATCAACACGCACTCCACACGAGTGATGGCGACGTCACCGGCCATCTGCGCCAAATGATCAGATTAGAATTATTATTCGCTCGATTTCCGCGTATAAAAGCCTGTGATCATGTGTCACCATTTTAAGTTACCTGTCTGTCTGTATGTGTATGTGTGTGTGTGCGCGTGTATGTGTGTCACTCACCTGAGCGGGTTTGTCGTGCACGCGGGCTGATGTTGCGGCTCATCACGGTCCGTTCGTTTACCGGACAGCTCTCTGATTCACCGAACATGATTTATGTGGCGTTTCTGCTGCTGCTCGCGCCCCTCCAGCGGTTTCGACACCTTATAATGGGTCATGCGCCGCCCGTACAGCCATGCGCGTGCACGCCTCTGCTTTACTTCCTGGATGTTTGGGGCCCCGGGGCCTGTGCAGTTGAAGCCAGATAAAGCAGGCGACTTTTTGGTGAATCGTAGAGCAGAATTACAATTTCTTTTAATATTTATTTTGTCTGCCATTTGTTTTATTGAGAATTTCACCTTTTTTAAACAAGATAAATTTTTTGGTACAAGGTTTTTACGGTTACACCACATTGACATTTTTGCAATAATCCCCCAAATATTCTCTCAAAATTAATTAAAACCAGAAATTTTAGACTTGGTCCACAAAAAAAGAGAATGTATGCAATTAATTTGCATATTTATTTTGAAATTTGAACCCTTTTAAAATTAATTAAACTATATGGACACAAAAAAATTTGCATCACGTCATTGACCCATATATGTATGTATGTATGTATGTATATATATATATATATATATATATTTATTTAATTATTTTTTTCCTTGCCAAATATATATTTTATGTGTTGTATCATGCAATTATTGAAAACATATGTAGTTTAAACCTTTATATACAAAATATATCTCACAATGTATTGGCAAGAAAATGCACTTCCAATCTTATAGTACCCTGTTTAGACTAAATGCAAATGTAGGTGGAAAAGCCTACTATCAATACTAGATTTAAAATTATTCATAATTCTTTCATTTTTAAAAAAATACATTTTTTTCAAATGTGGTATGCATTCGCATGTGTTATAGACAATTATACACACATACACACACAGGTGCATCTCAAACAATTAGAATATTGTGAGTAAGTTCTTTTTTTTTGCAACTTATTTCAAAAAGTGAAACTTTAATATATTCTAGATTCATTACATGTTAAGTATTTTGTTTTAATTTTGATGATTAGAGCTTACAGCTCTAATATATATACATATATATATATATATATATATACATACTGTAAACACACAAATATATACTGTAAAAACAAAAACATCAAGCCGCCTCCTGCTCCAGAATTGTGTTTCTTCAACAGCTAGACTTTTCACATTAGTACACAGTCTGTATCTAATATCACCCAACTCCCATGGGTTTCTGAACTCACACATAAAAACAATTCGATCAGCAGAACAGCCCTGCCCAGAACTACAGGATATAACAGATAGCAATCAGAGGATCTTGGTGCATTTCCTCAGCAGCCCTGCTTCATGTCCAGCATGCACTGCAGACTCTAGTATGCTGTTCTAGAGAGATTAGAGGCTTACAGCTCCGCTTCATCTGCTGTTAAACCGCATGCTGGATTAATACGGAATTGATTTACGACACTTATGCGATCTGATGCAATAATCGATGCACTGATGTTCTACCGCACGCGGATCGATAGTGAAATCAACACGCACTCCACACGAGTGATGGCGACGTCACCGGCCATCTGCGCCAAATGATCAGATTAGAATTATTATTCGCTCGATTTCCGTGTATAAGAGCCTGTGATCATGTATCACCGGTTAGAGTTTACCTGTCTGTCTGTATGTGTATGTGTGTGTGTGCGCGTGTATGTGTGTGTCACTCACCTGAGCGGGTTTTGTCGTGCACGCGGGCTGATGTTGCGGCTCATCACGGTCCGTTCGTTTACCGGACAGCTCTCTGATTCACCGAACGCGGTTTATGTGGCGTTTCTGCTGCTGCTCGCGCCCCTCCAGCGGTTTCGACGCGCACACCTTATAATGGGTCATGCGCGCGCCCGTCCACATGCATGCGCGTGCACGCCTCTGCTTTACTTCCTGGATGTTTGGGGCCCCGGAGACCCCTGTGCAGTGAAGCCAGATAAAACGAGCTACTTTTTGGTGAATCACGTAGAGCAGAATTACAATTTCTTTTAATATTTATTTTGTCTGCCATTTTATTATGAAAATGTAATATATATATATATATATATAATTTATTATTAATTATATATTTATATTATTATTGTATAAATATTCATACACAATATATAAATATTCATTGCATTATAATTACTAAATTATATATATATAATTAATTATAATTTATAATAATTTATTATTAATTATATATTTATATTATTATTGTATAAATATTCATACACAATATATAAATATTCATTGCATCTTAGCAATATACAATGAGTGTTTATATTCTTTATTATTTTTTAGAAATGTATTACAATGTTTATGAGCAATTTGTTAGTGTTGCTGCATTCATACAATATATGTTGACATGTCTAAGCTTGAATTTACATCTCAGTATTATTTTAACAGTTTTAATGAAGGGAGTCGACAAATATCTGTTAAAGTTTATAAAATTTAAAGTTTTAAAGTTTATAGTTCTACTTATACTACTTATATTTATATATATTCCGTTTAGAAAGTTTTAGCTGAAACGTAGTGGCCCATTTTAGCTGATAGATTTGCAAATTAACTTGAAAAGCTTGAATATATGAAATAAAGTATTAGTAGTTATAGTAGTAGTAATTATATTTATTTATTTGGACTAGCAACTAAACAAAAATCTTGAAAATCTTGATAATATAATTAAAGCTGCCAAAATGTAAAAAAAAAAAAAAAAAAAAAGTAATGTAAAACTAATGTATATTGGTAGCTTTCTAACTTTTTTTTTTTACGTTTTATATTATATATTGTATAAATATTCATACACAATAAATATTCATTGCATCTTAGCAATATATATCTACCAAAATGCACTGAATATTTATATAATTTATTATAATGTATTATTACAAATGTATTACAATATTTATGAGCAATTTCTTGGTGTTGCTTCATTTATACAGTATAAATATATGTTGACATGTCCAAGCTTGAATTTACATTTTCTCAGTATTATTTTAACATTAGCTGTTATGAAGGGAGTCAAGAAATATCTGTTAAAGTTTATAAAATGTAGGCAAGGCAAGTTTATTTATATAGCACATTTCATACACAGTGGTAATTCAAAGTGCTTTACATAAAAGGAAGTGAAATGAAAAGTTTAAACATTCTCTGCTTATAAAAAACTTTATAAAAAAGTGGCTCATTTTACAAGCAAAAACCTTTAAACACTTGAATATATAAAATAAAGTATTATTATTATTATTATTATTAGCAATAAAGATTATTATTATTGGTTCTATTTTATGATGATTATTACCAGGGGCGGACTGGCCATGCTGGACGTTCTGGAGAAGTCGGCCTGGCTGGTTCATCATCAAAGAAAAAGTGTAAAAATAAATGAAATGAAGTAGCCTATAAGGTGATTGCTCCGATTAACACACA
>JAFVLL020035909.1:0-26699 GCA_021397915.2 Tor tambroides | reverse complement strand
TTTTTTTTTTTAATTTAAGTAGCCTAAACTAAATTTCAACTTCATTGCCAGAGATATATGACACTGAAGTACATTGAAATGACACTGAAGTATATTTAAGTTCACATTAATTGCTTATTCAGAAGTACACATTTACCATATTTCAAAGTGCATATAAAATATACTAAAGTCCCACTTAAGTGGTTCAAAAAATATCACTCAAATGTTAAAATAATTGCATTTAATGTAATTTTAAACTGTAACGTATTTGAAATCAATTACAAATAATATGCATTTAGGTGGTCGAAAACATTACATTTAATTCACGCTTAAGTGTATTGTCAACTGACATTAAAGTATATTTTAGTTAACATTAATTGCTTGTCAGTACATTAGTAGTACACTTTAACCATATTTTAAAGATACTAGAAGCAATTATGAATGTACATATGAAGATGTACTAAAAACTCCCACTTAAGTGGTTTAAAAAAAAAAAACACTCAAAAGTTCGACTTATTGCATTTAATATCACTTTAAAATGTGATACATTGTATTTGTAATTAATTTAAAATGTATTTAAGCATCGAAAACAGTATATTTAATTTTCACTTACGTTTGTTCTTTTAAAGTATATTATGTCTGCAATAAGTACACTTTATAAAAGTATACTTAAGTGCACTTTTTCACAAGGGTTGTCACAAGTCCATTTTTTTCTATTTCTGTTACTTTTGCTATATTTTCAAACTTAAAACAATGATTTGGTATTAGTCTATTACTATTATTAGAACTATAGTCTCCTAATAGTTCTCTCCCAAGTGGTTTCTTTATTGTCAACATTAAGTCTGAGAACGATTCAGTGGTCTATATATACACTTTTAAGTGTAAAGAAATTACTTCTCTTTAAAAGCTTTGATTCAACATATCTGTTGATCAAAAATTGCCTTAAACTTACACCATACTTTTTTAAGTAACTGTCAGGAGAGTGTACTCATTTTTTCAGAACAACGTTTTATCACTTTGATAAGAAAATATTATTTTCCTGAATAATTTTGACTTGCTGCTTTGGTAATTGATCAAGCAGGCTTGCTGAAATGTTTTACTGTATCTCTAAAGAGCCATAACATGTCTTCTAAGAAAAGAGTAATTGCTGAATTTGTCAAGTTTCAGAGGACGTGTACTCATTTATGCTGTGCACTGTATGTATGGATTTTACTAAATTTTGTTCTATATCATATTCTTGATTTTTCTAAAAGGTATGAGACAATTTTTCCCCTAATTACTACTTTACAAGTTTTCCATAATAGGGATGCTGAAATATTGGGGGCATCATTATCTCTGAGAAAAATCCCATTAATCTCTAAAGAGTTTGTTAAAATTATAATCTTCCATTAGTGACATGTTGAAATGCCATACTGAGGAAGTTTTAAAGGGGTCATCGGATGAAAAATTCACTTTTACATGTTGTTTGAACATAAATGTGTGTTGGCAGTGTTTGTACACAAGCAATCTATAATGATAAAAATCCACTCAGTGTTTTTTTTTTTTTTTTTTTTTTATCCTATAAAAAATATCCCCTTTCTCAAGTCAAGCCGTTTTCAGATGCTTGGCTGTGTGATGTCACACAGACCCAGCTGCCTCCCACAATTGTTGACTGACACTAGCATTTTACCTTAGACGTACCCTGAGTGAGCAGTCATCAGTCCGCCATTGTTTCGATGAGGAGTATACAAGAATGTCTCCCAAGAGAATGAGGCGCTTTGTTGTTGGATGTAATAACGAACATAACAGTTGTCATTTACTCTTGACATCTGACCCGCTGAAGACGCAGTGGATTACTTTTGTTTTTGAAGGGAATGCGTCCGCCCAATCTTTCTAAATGCATTTATGTTTGAGCAAATCATTCTTGATCCAGCTTCACCTACAGAAGAAGTGAGTATAAGGTTATTTTATGAATCTTTGCAAATCGCCACAATTGTGTTGTGATTCACTAAACCGCCTAGTGCAGTCCAGAAACGTCACGCCCCTCACCTCAGTGGCATGTCCTCCGGTGTTGTATTGTAAACAATGGTGTCATCAATATTGCTTATCAGTTTGAGCCTGATTGAGACTCAGAGAATATTAGAGAAGAAGATCGTGCAGAACCTGTGCAAGCACGGCTCTTACCTTGTGTTTCAGAATGGTATGTTTTTTTTTTTGTTTGTTTGTTTTTTTTTTTGTTGTCTCATATTTTAGGTACACTGTTATTTGTAAATGCTACTGCTTATATTGGCTTCTAATATACGGTTTAATCCTGATTAAAGCTTTAATACAGCAGAATACATGATTGTATTGTAGCATTTTTGTAGCAGTAAGAAGTGTTTGCCAGCAAGTATTTCTCTCTACCATGGCAACTGCGTGCGCATCCATGTTAACGCTTCTCGTAGCTATGTGAAAAATATCTGTCTGTCTATACACATAAAGTGTATAATTGGAACACAGTTGATTAATTGAGTTGATGAGCTGATGATCTGAATCAGGTGAGAGAGAGATGCAGAGCAGAGCATGTGTAGAGCAGGGGGGCGTGAGGAACAGGATTAAGAATCGCTGCTTTACAACATTGATTTTGAAACTTGTGAATCCATTAGAATCATTAGAAGACAGAATCATGATAGAATAGATTTTTTTTGTGCACCCCTAGTTTTGACAGCATGGCAACAAACTCTTCCTTTTCTTGCAGTGCAACATGTCCTCACCCCTTTGTTGCATGTTCTCAGGGGTGGGGTTTATGTAAATTTCAGGGATTGTGATGTCACAAACCCGGGAAGTAGCTTGTTGTAGTCCCTACGAGCCGTAACTGCATTAAACTGATAATTTTAAAAGACAATATCTCTGTTTGCATTGAACTTACAGCGCTGTAACTTTGCAGATATTGTTTATGCTCAAACAGCAACATTACACACTAACTAAAGCTAAAAAAGAGAAATCACAATCAACCACCCCTTTAAGGTAATCAGTCTGTAAATTTAGTGATTTAAAAATGATGTACCACATTCCTATTTACAATCATTCTAGTAGCACATGAAGGCAGCATCAGTAAAAACAGGCAGAGACCATGGTAACAAAATATGACGCGCTTACTTTGTCTGGAGCTGAGGTTCAAGGCATGCACAAAGCGTTGGTATTGATCCCTCTTTCAGAATCAACTTTTGCGAAAATTCAGCTTTGAAATGACCCTTGTTTGTGAGACAGTCCGGCATAAAATGATTGGCACAATCATATAGGACTTTACCGATTTTTTTCCAAGACATTTCCATTGAAAATGGAAATGGAAACTATAATTTTAATTGTAGGTTTATTTGAACAGTGAGAGACAGAATAACAACAACAACAACAACAAAAAAAATACAGAAAAACGCATTTCAAAAAAGTTATAAATTGATTTGCATTTTAATGAGTCAAATAAGTATTTGATCCCCTATCAATCATTAAGATTTCTGGCTCCCAGATGTCTTTTATACAGGTAAGGAACTGAGATTAAGAGCACTCCCTTTAAGAGAGTGCTCCTAATCTCAGTTTGTTACATGTATAAAAGACATCTGTCCACAGAAGCAATCAATCAATCAGATTCCAAACTCTCCACCATGGCCAAGACCAAAGAGCTGTCCAAGGATGTTAGGGACAAGATTGTAGACCTACACAAGGCTGGAATGGGCTACAAGACCATCGCCAAGCAGCTTGGTGAGAAGGTGACAACAGTTGGTGCGATTATTCGCAAATGGAAGAAATACAAAATAGCCGTCAATCTCCCTCGGTCTGGGGCTCCATGCAAGATCTCACCTCGTGGAGTTTCAATGATCATGAGAACGGTGAGGAATCAGCCCAGAACTACACGGGAGGATCTTGTCAATGATCTCAAGGCAGCTGGGACCATAGTCACCAAGAAAACAACGCCTTGAAGGACTGAAATCCTGCAGCGCCCGCAAGGTCCCCTTGCTCAAGAAAGCACATGTACAGGCCCATCTGAAGTTTGCCAATGATTCAGAGGAGAACTGGGTGAAAGTGTTGTGGTCAGACAAGACCAAAATCCAGCTCTTTGGTATCAACTTAACTCGCCGTGTTTGGAGGAGGAATGCTGCCTATGACCCCAAGAACACCATCCCCACCATCAAACATGGAGGTGGAAACATTATGCTTTGGGGCTGTTTTTCTGCTAAGGGGACAGGACAACTACACCACATCAAAGGGACGATGGACGGGGCCATGTACCGTCAGGGCCAGGGCATTGAAACCAGCCAGGGCACTGAAAATGGGTCGTGGATGGGTATTCCAACATGACAATGACCCAAAACATACCACCAAGGCAACAAAAGAGTGGCTCAAGAAGAAGCACATTAAGGTCCTGGAGTGGCCTAGCCAGTCTCCAGACCTTAATCCCATAGAAAATCTGTGGAAGGAGCTGAAGGTTCGAGTTGCCAAACGTCAGCCCCGAAACCTTAACCTTTTGAGCGGTACGGTCTCACATATGTGACCCTGGACCACAAAACCAGTTATAAGTGTTAAATTCTCAAAATTGAGATCTGAAAGCTGAATAAATGAGCTTTCCATTGATGTATGGTTTGTTAGGATAAGACAATATTTGGCCGAGATACAACTATTTGAAAATCTGAAATCTGAGGGTGCAAAAAAATCAAAATACTGAGAAAATCACCTTTAAATTTGTCCAAAAGAAGTTCTTAGCAATGCATATTACTAATAAAAAATTAAGTTGTCATATATTTACAGTATGAAATTTACAAAATATCTTCATGGAACATGATCTTTAGTTAATGTCCTAATGATTTTTGGCATAAAAGAAAAATCAATAATTTTGACCCATACAATGTATTTTTGGCTATTGCTACAAATATACCCCAGTGACTTAAGATTGGTTTTGTGGTCCAGGATCACATATGGGATTTTTATTTCCGTGCCCCTGGGAGTATCGTCTCACATATGGGATTTAGAACATTTGGTGACGTTGCATAACTGCCAAATTCAAACTGTGGTTTCGCGCGTTGACTGGCGCTGAGCCAGAGAGAGACGTGCACTGTGCTTGTCATATTATCACAACTATGCAGTGTTCTTATCTGCATAATGCATATTTTAGGTTTCAGATATTTAAATACACATAAGTACTAGTAAAACAATACATTTAGAGATTGTAAAATACACACAGATGTCTATGGAAGCAACAATAACAATCCATTCAAATTAAATTTGCCGATGTGTTTTATTCATATCAGATACACATAGTGTAAGTAACTATAAAGTTCACTCTAATCTTCACCCAGTTCACCGGCCACTTACTTTCATGTATTTCGGGAGAAATTGATGAATTCACGTGCTGTAAATCCGACTGACTGGATCTCTGAGCTGCGGCGGGAACAAACATGGCGGCGCCCATCTCACGTTACAGATCACGATCAAGATCATTTATAAAGGTGTTTAAACAACAAAACACACTCATTTACACATATTTGTGAATCGGAAAATATCAGATTGTCCATGACATGGTAAGCAAGTTTGTTAATATATTAAATAAAAAAGGAAAAACAAAATAAAAGCGATCCATCTGTCATACAGTGTTATTGTGGCCGCGGTGTGTCACGTGACAAGCATGACACGTCGCCACGGAAACAGCAAGGGGAAACGTTCTAAAATAACGGTCGCCTTAAAAAAAAACTCATTCTGGGGGGACCGCTAGAATATTTTAAACTCACCAGCAGTGTTTAATGACTCCAGAGATCCAAAGAGGAGTGCGGAACCCTGAGATGTGTGTGCAAACCTGGTGGCCAACTACAAGAAATGTCTGACCTCTGTGATTGCCAACAAGGGTTTTGCCACCAAGTACTAAGTCATGTTTTGCGAAGGGGTCAAATACTTATTTCACTCATTAAACTACAAATCAATTTATAACTTTTTTGAAATGCATTTTTCTGGATTTTTTGTTGTTATTCTGTCTCTCACTGTTCAAATAAACCTACCATTAAAATTATAGACTGATCATTTCTTTGTCACTGGGCAAACGTACAAAATCAGCAGGGGATCAATTTTTTTATTTTTTTTTATTTGTGCATCCCAAAACACAAAACTTCTAATGCCTCTTTGGGACTGACAAGCAGCTACAGCAAGAAAACAGTAAAGGCAGACTGCTGCTTCTCACTCAGGGCTGTGTCTATGCTAATAGGGCAGAGAGCGTCACAAATAGGCAGGAATTTCTCCCTATGATGACGTGTACGTAGGGAGAATCTGGAATCACTTGTTCTGAGAGACTGTTTCCGATATATTGGCATTATAAAAAATGAGTGGGTTGATTTTTACCATTATACCCTGGTTGTTTTCACAAACTGTGGCCACACAACTGTGTTCAAACACCTTATAAAAGTGATTTTTGCATAATAGGTCCCCTTTAGGTGCATGGTCACTAATCATTATAGGGTGAATTTTAGTACTAACAATATTTTTGATACTAGATATTAGATACTAGATACTAGAATTACTACTGCTACTACTATTACTACTACTACTACTACTACTACTAATAATAATAATAATAATTTCATGAAAATGACTTATGTAGAGAAGAAGAAAAAAAGCATTCTCTTGCTGTCTCATTTTTAATTCTTCAGCAGTCTCCAAAGCCCAGTCCTTTCATATATTGCATGTTGATGATTACGAATCAGGCTTTCTGCAGGATTTTTAAGGCCAAATTTAAGATTTTTTAAGCCCTGCACAAATAAAATTAATACCATATAAATGGGATAGGGCAATGTCTACAGTAACTGTAGCATATTAAACTGTAACATGACTATACAAAGCATGATACATTTCACATTTCAGCCTTTAAACCATTTTTAAGAAAATGGATGAGTCAAAAGTATTAATTATTATATTAATTTTAACAATTATTATCAATAAATTATTATATTAATTAAAGGGGTCATCGGATGCAAAATTCACTTTATAAGTTGTTTGAACATAAATGTGTATTGGAAGTATGTGTACACATCCAACCTATAATGATAAAAAGCCACCCAGTGTTTTTTTTTTTAAAAAATCCCTATTTTAAAATCCCCTTTCTCAAATCAGGCTGTTCTGATATTCCTGTCAGAATGACGTAGTTCTGTACAGGCCGCTCCCACGATAGTTGATTGACAAGGCTATCTTATTTTAGACCCGCCCTGAGTGAGCTGTCATCAGTCGCCCATTGTGTCGACTCCGGTGCCGGGGAAAACAAGAATGTCTCCGATTAAGAGATTGAAGTGTTTTGTTGTTGGATGTAATAATGAACATAGCAGTCACCATTTACTCCCGACATCTGAGCCACTGAACACGCAGAGGATTAACGTTACTTTTGTTTTGAAGGGAATGTGCCGATCCCCGATCTGCCTAAATGCGTCTATGTTCGTGAGAATCATTCGTGATCCAGCTTCATCTAGAAGAAGTGGGTATAAGTGTTTTTTATGAATCTTTGCAAATCACCTTTCCTAATAACGTGTTAGTCAGCCAGTTTCATGGCTAAAGTAAACAGTACTACTCGTCACCCCACGGAAGAGAGAGTCAGCAGAGAGTCAGCAGAGCTCATTAGCATTTAAAGGGGTCATATGATGCTATTTTAAAGAACATTATTTTGTGCATTTGGTGTAACAGAATATGTTGACATGCTTTAATGTTGAAAAAACACATTATTTTTCAAATACTGTACATTATTGTAGATCCTCTATGCCCCGCCTTTCTCAAACGTGTCATTTTCTACAAAGCCCCTCCTTCCAACAAGTGCAGTCTGCACTGATTGGCCAACTGACCCAGTGCATTGTGATTGGCCAAACACCACAAGCACGCGTTGGAAATGTAACGCCCTTTACCATAATCGCAAGCTTCAGCTTTCAAGTTAGTTTTATCAGTTCAAACCCAAAAGGGGAACAGTCGTGTGACAGACACAATGATGATGCCCGTATGTATTTGCAGTACACAAGCCGCGGTTAAGACGATTTCTGACGGGCTGTACACTCCGCTGTGATGTGAGCCTGTTCCCCTCACACACCTACACACGACGCGTTACGCGCAAAACTCCACATTTGCACAGTCAATAGCAAATACTTGAACTAATAACAAAACTTACTTACTGATTCAGAAGCGTCAGATTGTCATAGCAAAGTCGGAATTGACCCGTTTTTTTTTTTTTTTAGAACTAGCCTTCGTGCATAGCCAGCCTTGTACTCTACTAGGTTCACGAAACTGTTGTCCATAAAATGCATTGCACAGATTCGGACATTTGGGTTGTGCTGTTCTGTTGTAAGTAATCTTAATGATTCCTAATTACATCTACTTACGGAAGGCCAAATAAAGTGCTTTTGCTTTCGCCTAGAAACACACAGCGTCTCCCTGACATGGCTGCATCAACACTACTGCGGTTACTGAAACCATGCCTCCTTTCTTTGTGTGAACATTTGGGGGGCATTACGCAAATATTTCCACATCGTGATGTAGACATGTGAGGGCGTGCTTGAATAAGCCGTTTTAGGGGGCGTGGAGAAGTCTTAACTTTTATAAAGAATATCTATTTGGGTTTGAGACTTTAGTCTCTGCAACTTTAGGGATCTCATCTATGCACGAACAGCTTGTAACACTCCAAAGAGAAAGGAAAACTTGAAATCGCATCATATGACCCCTTTAAAACAACATAGACTAGAATGGCTTGCTAAAGACAGAGCTGATTTTGACATGGTAAAAAAGGTGTTTTTTACACTGCCATTGAGAAATTTCAACCAAAATATGTTATAGACTTTTCATTATGACCCTAAAGAATCATATCAACTTGTGGAAGATGGGCATCCAATGACCCCTTTAAATAACAGATAAATGCATTTTACTGTTTAGATTTTTATAATGCATTATCTTCTTATCGATCCAGATCCATGAAATAATGGATGAAATAAAGATTTCGTAAAATGGGGACACACGATTGTCTGTTCATATGATTCATAATATACATAAACTGATGTTTCACATTGTTTACTCCTAAACCCTGGGGATAAAATAGTTCATCCAAAAATCATCCCTTAATTTGTTCTAATCTTGGGGGGGGGGGGTGCTATAGAAGTCAACGGCTACCGGTTTGGTTACCGACATTCTTCAAAATAGTGGGTGTTCATGCACATGTTTCAGCCACATCACAAAACATGATCTTTCTAACTAGGAGCAATTATAGAGCATAATTCTAATTTAAGGCATTTGCACAGTTGCCAGGGCAATGATAATAAATTCATGTGAACTATATGGAACAAACCATAAAGTGAAGGGCTGCTCTCTTCCCACCCAGTCACAGACTGTAATTAGAGTGTACAGTGAAGCTCAGAGAAACCCCCCATCTGAACTACAAATAGAATGGCCCTGTAATGACTGTCAGTGCTGCGGCCAGTAGACCTGGAGCCTGTTTAGACAGCCATAAATAGTAGGTGTATTTACCGGGAGGGGCTCTTACAGTTCCTGAGCACAGAAAACAAAACATCACTTATAATCTACACACCTACTGCTTCATAAAAATCTTATTTTTAACATTTTCACACTCAGAACACTATGCAGAAATTCTTCTGACAAATAAACACACTATTTGCTGAGTAGTACAACTCACAGGACTGCTGACTTTTGGCTTTGTTGGTGGCCTTGTTGGATTCACACCAGACAGTGACTCCATCATTCATCAGTTTTAGCATGCGCTTCCCCTTCCAGCGTGGAGAACGCACCTTTGTCATAGAGGACCCCTGCAGCATCCTCTTCACATCATCATCATCCTGGACCCCTGCAGAGTTCATTAATAAATCTAATGATTGTGGCACTCTAAAAACCATCTGCATTTGAGCCAGCATTTATTCAGAGCAGATGAATTAAATCAAAACAAGTCTGCATATTCACAAATTAGCATGTAACCATAATAACACCTAATGCGAGTGAAAGCAAAAAGAATTTCACCACATTTTTACCAATGGTTTGTGTGGCTTAAAAACAGCAATAAATCAATGGCTCAAAATCCAGCAAAAAGTCAGAAAAAAAGAGAAAGAAAGAAAGAAAACTTGAACTGCATACGTTTTGTATAAAAAAGGACCACTGTACAACAGCACAAGTTACAACATGTTAAAAGTTTACAATCTAATAAAAACACCATTGCAGCTTCAACAATATGATGTATTTATTATAACAATGTTTAAAGCTTGCTCAAAAGTCCATATCTGCTCAGCTCTGGCAAAGAGACAACAATTCGAGACATTGTAGAATATATATATATATATATATATATATATATGTGTGTGTGTGTGTGTGTGTGTGACCCTGGACCACAAAACTAGTCTTAAGTTGCTGGGGTATATTTGTAGCAATAGCCAAAAATACATTGTATGGGTCAAAATTATTGATTTTTCTTTTATGCCAAAAATCATTAGAATATTAAGTAAAGATCATGTTCCGTGAAGATATTTTGTAAATTTCCTACTGTAAATATATCAAAACTTAATTTTTGATTAGTAATACGCATTGCTAAGAACTTAATTTGGACAACTTTAAAGGTGATTTTTATCAATATTTTGATTTTTTTTGTTTTGTTTTGTTTTGTTTTTTGCACCCTCAGACTCCAGATTTTCAAATAGTATCTCGGCCAAATATTGTCCTATCCTAACAAACCATATGTCCAGGGTCACACACACACACACACACACACATATATATATATATATATATATATATATATATTCTTATAACATAAGCCAAAGGACAAAGAACAACCCATAAATGTTATAAAAAGAGCCATTTTCATGACCAAATGGTCAGTGAAATGAAAATTGCCCATGTGGTAGAGCCCACACAAATATGTATAGCTGTGTGTGTGAAACCTAAATAATAATAATAATAATAATAATAATAATAATAATAATGTCTTACCCATTTTTATTAGGGGATCGTCTGGTTTAAGTTGGGACGTCCCGGCTCCATTCTTTCTCAACATGACGCAGTAGGTCCTCTTGTCTTAAATTGGAGAGTTTATGTGGATAAATACACGGATGGTTGTTTAGATAGTGTGTGCTGTACTGACTCTGATACAGCTCCATTTGAATATATGTCAGGAAACAGAATAGACACTGCCCCTGTCTAATGAGCTCATGAATGTTAAAGAGCTGCTACTGTTATATGACATAACATTGGCTTCGGTTTTTGTTTTTTTTTTTCTTTCCTTCAGTCTAGTACAAAAATCCTAACCTACATAAATATAACGATAGAAACTGATGCCGCTTAAAAGCGTATAAACACAGATTTAGGTGCCCAGTGTAGACGCTATTGTCTTATCTGTGCTCTAGAACTGAATTATTTTAAACAACGATGCATATTTATAAGAGCAGTTCGTTTAAATGGGATTAGACACATATGTTATGAAGAATAAATAAAAATACAGCGACTATATATATAGTTCAAAACGTAAATACACCGACAATTTATAACAAACGGATTGATCAAGGCTGGACTACAATTCTTACCATACACGGTGCTGTGCAGACGATCATGTGCTGAGATTAGGATTAACAAAATGTCTCCCTCTAGCGATCTCAATAAAAAAATTTTTTTTAAAAAACTGAATCTGCAATTTAACGTTTGTATTGATGTTTTTCCAGCTATTGAAGTAATGATTGATGTATATTTGAAAATTTTATTTAAATGAAATCAGTTTTTCAGAAAATATGTTTGCCTTACAGGTGCAGTAGCCCCTCACTGCAGAACACAAGATCCAGGGGGCAAGGTTGGATCCAGATCCAACTCCTCCCATCTTACATATATCTAAACTTACCCGTCTCCACCCCCTGATCCCTAAACCCACCCATCTCCACCCCCTAGATGTGGATCCAACCCCGCCCCCTGGATCTTAAATGCACCAGTAGTGAGAAACGCCATTGAAAGATGTTTAAAGGCAAACACTTAAAATAAATATTTTCTCACAAAGCTATACTCATTTAAATAAATAAATAAATCACATCATTTTCTTTAAAATTAACTTGTAATTAATTGTCAAACGTTTTTACATGTTTATTTAGACTATGTAAAACTGCATTTTTGTATGCTGAAATATTATTATTATTATTATTATTATTATTATTATATCTCAAATTTCCTCAGCTTTTTTCTCTCCTTTTTTGTGTATTTTTTTTTGTTTGTTTGTTTGTTTTTTGTTTGTTTGTTTGTTTGGGACAGAGACCAATCATCGCCGTAATACTCCGTCACGTGACTGAACCAGGAAGTGAACTACTGGCCGAAATTCCAAGAGGTGAAAGATCCCTTTTTTTTTTAGAAGACTATTCTCGAACTCACTGATTGTACAAGGTGCACCGCTTTGATGAAATGTGATCGCTCGTTATATTGTCTTATTATAGTTATATGTTAGTGTTCGGGTGTAATGGCAGCAGGAGTACAGGACAGGTGAGTTGAATCTCGCTTACTCTGCTTGACCCACTGGGTAATAACCTGAAATGAAATAAGAGAGGACATAAAATCTAAGACTCCTGGAAGACTAATGATAATAATTATAATGATTAAGTATGTGTGTGAAGGGCGGGGGCTTTGGGGGTACAAGTAATCAGAGAGCACACTTTCTTCCGATACTTGATATATTGACATATTTGTCACCAGTGAATATAATTCACAGGTTGTCCAGTTAATGAACATTCGGCTGCAGGAGCGTGGGAAAAATAGACACCATATGATATGCCAGCTCTTACAATGTCAGAGATCGAGGACTGTCAAAGACGCTTTCAGGCGGCTGTCGACGTCATTCAAAGCCTACCCAAAAATGGTAGCTTTGCTCAGCATTGACAAAAATTACATTATCGATGAATGACATAATCACTGTTATGTATAACATCATCATGTTGTAAGAGATTTAAAATTTGCACAGCTTGTCATTGCAAGCATTTATGTAAAATATAAATATAAATCTACCTCATCACACTGATTTGCATAATTTACAGCCGCTCATGACACCTGGGGTAAATTTTAAATTGTATTTGCATAGGTTCCTACAGACCCTCTTATGAAGTGATGCTGCGGTTTTATGGTCTATACAAACAGGCAGTCTGTGGCCCATGCACAGTGTCACGCCCCGGATTCTGGGACCCTGTAGGCCGTTACAAATGGTAAAACTTTTAACCAGTTATAAACAGCATATTCAGTGCTTTAATGTGCTCTATAAGTAAAGTTCAAGTGATGGTTTTCAGAGCCCTAAGAACATTTAAAGGACTGTTTTAATGTCATGGCATGTTTCACTGGTCTTGTGTCAGGGATGCTTGGAACCAGCTTGGAGACATGAGTCAGGAAAATGCCATGGCTGCTTATGTGACTGAAATGAAGAAAGTTGCACAAGAGGTGAGAGAGCTTCAATAATACCCAATAAATTCATAAAACAACTTTAAGGGAAAAAAAAAATTCTTTAAAACAAATTTGTGTTCAGAGCGGCCAAGCAAATCTATTTATTTTTCCATATTAATTTGTTGTCATGTATTATTTACAGGTTATAGACACCATGCAAATCAATGAGAAGACTGCATCCTTTTTCCACTATTTTGAACCACTCTATCATGTCATTCATGATATGCCCAGACCTCCAGAGGCACTTTTATCTCTCAGATCAGGTGTGCATTTATTTATTTTGCTAAAATACTGTATGTTCTATGTGATGAATCTATGATTTTGGTGTGCATTTTAAAGATGTAAATGCCAAAGAACCAACTGATGGTTGGGCGGATCATGAAGTGGAGAGGGCAACACAAGAACCAGCTCTTCAACTGGAGGACACAGGGATGGTCCCTGAAAGTGAACTTCAAGCTGAGAGCACAAGTAGTGGAATGGTTATCTATAAATGAGGGATGCTGAATATTTTGCAGCCCACCAAAACACATTTTTACAATGGAAAATTTGGGTTTTAAGCTTGTACAAACAAATACTTGCAATTTTACTCTGATAATTTACATTTGTTTTTTGTCTTTGAATTATATTTGAACCTACTGTGGCTGAAATGCACCAGTTATCACTATCCAGACATGTCTGACCCAATTTGATTTTTAAACATTTCACTGTTGCATAAGTAATAAATGATAGCAAGATTGTGTGCACTATATTTCTTCTCTTTCGTTGCCAAATATTTGTGTAGAGACACCTGTGTCTGAGGTTCAGGGACCGACTAGTGACTCAGAAAGTGAAATCTTCTGTGACTCATTGGAACAGCTGGACACTGTTAAGGTCTAAAATTTGACTAAATCTAATTAAAATTTGTGTGACAATCTATGTCCCGCATTTTGTACACTTTATTTTTTTTTTTTTTTTTGTGCACTTACAGCCTGCTGCAGTGCCAGATGGTAATGCCAGTTTCCAGAATGACCATGCACACATTAAGACCTCTGGAATCCAGGAGAATCATCCTCTCTCTCAGGTGACTCAGATCGGTGCTGGACATGGTGGTGAGGGGGCAGAAGATAAGCATGGTCCTTCCAAGAGGAGGAGAACCACAGGGAGAGAGGGGATGCAGCAGGGCTGGCGGGACCCCTCCGGTAAGCTTAATCTGGATTTTTAATCACACATTATAAACCTAAACCCCTTTTTGGCTTATTGTGTCACTATTACTAGTGAAACCATGTAACAATATTTTGGTACATTTTATAAAATTGTTTAAAATATACACATGCACGGATCCCTATATTTACATAACCTTTTAATGGTTTGGGGTCAGTAACCCCCACTGAAGTGCCTTGAAACCATTTATCTATAATAGAGTACTGGATTGCTCATAACGTTATAAATAGTGAAGTCACTGCCAGGGGTGGACTTAACCAATAAGTGAGGTAAGCGACTGCTTAGGACTCCAGGGACTCAGGGAGCCCCATCTGATATTTGCAAAACATATTGTGCAAACGCTCCAGTGCCTATTTGTGTTTGCACTCTGGAAAGTATCAAAAGTTTCTATTTACACCGTGTTTTTGCAGTGTTGAGCAGTGTAGCCAATAACAGACATCTGTTGATTTCTTAAACGTAATGGCCAATCAGAGGTATTTAAGTTACAGTCCACTTACCATCTGAAATGCCATAGTTTATGTAGTGTATGTTTATTGCTGAGTTCTGTGTGCTCTCAAATCCTCTCATGCATAATAAAGAAAGTGTAGACACCACAGTATGTAAAGAAAAGATTCAGTCTGCATTGCAGAGAGCCTCATTGCTTATAACAGAACTTTGTAAGATTGCAATGAACTGAAGTGAGTGACAGCTTTTAGTGATAATAAAGGGAGCCCTCTTTGAACACTTTTTAGGCTATATATAATCCATTCATAATTTTAATAAAAGCCTTGTTTTTCATGCTGCCAAGAGAACCAAAGGCCACATACACGCTGCAACGTTTTGGGAATGACATCCGCATAAAAATGCATTCACTCTCAAAATTGCAATAGAAGGGACAAAAATAGATGTCAAACTAGATATGCATTAGGGCTAGAGCACCCTCACTAATTTCAGAAGCATCCTCAGTGTTTTGATTCTGGAATTGGGCCTGCTGGTAAATGCCAAAGAATTCATTATAAATAACATAATGATTACAAATAACAAGATGATTAAATGTTTAGTTTTAAATTAATACATTAGTTGTAAATGAACTAATTTAAATGATTAATACAACGAAAAGAATAACTGAGTTAGATAGCTCATAGCTTACTATACATTATTTGTTCACCTGACAACTGATTGTCACATAACAGAGACTTCACCTCAGACAAGAAAGTATCCACATAATTTTAAGTTTATAAGCCTCTTGTTTTGTGTCATAATTTTATTCATTTTGATTGAACTGCCATGCGCTCGCATGAATGTACACAAGTTCAACAACCAAAAATTTTCGCCTAATAATAGATTTAATTTTCGATTTGTTTCTCAGCAAAACCTACTGTATGGCTTCAGAACACTTGGAATTCAAGTTGCATGGGATTATTTTATGACATGTTTGAATCCTTTTTGTAAATAGACTGAAGAAGGTCACCGTTTACAACCATTACATGGAAAAGTGCTATTTATTTATTTATTTATTTGATCCAGAAAAAATAAGGTAACAAAATTTTAAACTAATTTGACTTTACACTAATTTGACTGATTATTTACCAAATTTAGCTAAACTGTAGGCCCAAGTATACTTCTTTTTTGTACGCGTACACTAGCGTATGCGTACAGTCGAACGCGTAGCCTTTCAAAGTATACTCCATTTGAAGTTGTACGCGAACGCAGGCGGTCGACACATGCGCACTAGCAAGCTTCATTCATGTTCAGTGACTGCTCTATTTTTCCCCCTTAAGTCATGACTGATAACAAATATTTTTGAACTCTTTTAAACCAAAGCTGAGCTGTCTCATACCCTCTCACTCACAAGCGCTCGTCAATGCGAGCGTCTGTTGTTGCAGTCTCCGCTGTTTTGTTGGCATTGTCCATCTCTTTAGTTTCATTTTCTACTGTGAAACAACGGCCAGGGACAGTGTTGCCACCATGTGGGAAAACCTGATTACTGCAAAATAACTTTAGTGCGCATGTGCCACCTGAGCGTACAAACATGGGCGGCGCTAGGGAGGGGCTAGCAGGTGCTTCAGCACCCCCAAGAAAGACCAAAGCACTCCCGTAGCACCATCAAAAATAAAGAAGATGAAATAAACAAAATATTTTAAAAAAACATTTGACTCATTACGCATGCAAAGGGTGACCATACGTGCCATTTTTTCCCGGACGCATCCTGACAAGAATTTCTATATTGCCTAAAATATCTAGAATTTGGCTTTGTTTGCATGTGCAGACCGATCGGTGTATGACATCGGTTCCTTATGTTTTCGAAACGCTCTCGAGGTACTTTGAATCAAAGCAATATAGAAATCCTGGCCAGGACGCATCCTGGAAAAATGGCACGTATGGTCACCCTACGCATGCATAACATGCAAAGCAATACATCATGACATGATTTGCAGTCCCACTTTTCGTAGTCATAGCATTTTATTTTAAAAATAGATTGGTTCCTTCTATGGGATTTTTTTTATCCATTTAACTATCCACCATGCAAAAACCACAAGTCTGATCACTTAGGCCTGTGCCTGACTAAAGATTCTTCTAGTCAGCTAGTTGTGCGTTTGTTAAATTGATTAATAAAATAACTATCCTTTAATATAGTCTAGGCATACTTGCGTATTATAGCCGATCCCGTGCTCAAGTGCGCGCATAAAGCTTGCCGCAAAGCACCTGCAAAAGTAATGATTATGAATGCGTCTGGGAAAAAGACATTTTTTTATTATTTATTACTAAACTAGTGCTTTCTCAGTGTTGGCTGCAAACATGAAGTTGCCGACGCTGACTCGCCATCTCCACACTAATGGACGTGCAATTAATAGAGAAATGCACCTTTTCATACAGACTACATAATTAAATAATATTTGTTTTTATTTGAATTGGTTCGTATAATAGTATAGCGTACATTTCAAGCTTTCTATAAGCCTAGATTTATTTATGTCTGTGGGCCGGTTCATTGTTGTGACGCGCTGAATTTCACGGAGACTGCATGAGAGGGCAGAAAGCGCATCCGAAAATGACGGATCGGCTATGTATTTTAAGTTCTTTCCGCAGGAAAAAAAAAAAAAAAGCAAGGGATTGTGCAGATGCCTCCATGCCTCGATAATACTCCCACACTCATAAACAGTTGACATATGTACCTGCACAGCGCATATTCATCAAAATTAACATCAGAGATAAAAGCACCCCCTCATGATCTAGCACCCCCTCAGCACCTGCATTCAAAATTCTCTGGCGCCGCCCCTGCGTACAAAGTACACGCGGTTACAAAAATCGGGTGGTGCGCGTACAGTACGCGCGTACTGTTCTGATGACACAATTCGCGTCGCGCACTGTACACTGTCCCTCGCGTACGCGTAAAAAGTATACTTTGGCCTTATCAGATAGTGTAGTTGTGTAGGGGTAAATAAACTACAAACTATGATAGAAAGAGACAGCAAAATAAGTAAAAAGGCACATAATTAATATTTACTACAAATATGACAGTGCTCATTTTAAAAGCTGAATATAGATTTATGATTTATAAGTTAAGCACATATACCTTAATTCACTTGCAGTTATAATTACAATGTGGTTATGTAATTATGTTGTGTGTGTACACTGATGAGCCATTACATTATGACCACCCCCAGCCTAGAGCAATGAGCGCACCTGAAAACTGAATGGTGTAGCAGGTGCAGTTCACAGAGCAGTATATGTACCATCCGAGGACCAGCTTTTGGTCAGTAGAGTGTTCAGTCTCAAAATGGGAAAAGCTGCTGATTTATCAGAGTTTGATAAGGGACAAGTTGTGATGGCAAAGCGCCTTGGAACTTCGATTGTGGAAATAGTGTGCCTTGTGTGTTGTTCACATTCTGCTGTAGTGAGTATGTGTGTATATCAAAAGTGGTGCACAAATGGCCAAACGATGAACCACTATCCAGCCGTGTGTCTTCCGCAGCTTATTGATGCAGGGGGGCTGAGACTGTCACTCATTGTGCACAGCGATAGCAGGGCCACAGTGCAACAAATCACCAGCAGCTAAAACAGCTACATCGAGATTGGACCGTGGATGATTGGAAGAAATTAGCCTGGTCTGATGAATCAAGATTCCTGGTGCATCACGTTGATGGACGAGCGCAGATATGCCGATTACCAACAGACGCAATGGTACCTGGATGCACTGTTGGGTGGACACAGGCTGGTGGCAGTAGTGTGATGCTGTGGGTGATGTTTTCTTGGGACAGTTTAGACCCCATTATCCCAATAGCAAAATTCCTGACAGCTATCAGGTATCTGAAAATTGTTGCAGACCAATTGTGCACCCATTCAATGCAACTGTGTTCCTTTGCTGATGATGGCCATAACCAACAGGATAATGTGCCATGCCTCACTGCCAGAATTGTCAAGGAGTGGTTTGAGGAACATGAACTGTCAATGAATTGTCAAGCAGTGGTTTGAGGAACATGGTTAATTTCTGTTAATGCCTTGGCCTCCAAATTCACCTGACATGAAACCAATTGAAAAGTGGGTTTATGCTACATCACCACCACCCCGAAATGTAAGGGAACTGGAGGACCTGCTGCTGAAATTATGGTACCAGATACCTCAGGAGACTATAGCCACCTCATTTAATCAATGCCTCACTTGCTGTTTTGTGGGCTAAAGGAGGTCCTGCAGGTTATTAGGTGGTACCAGGGGCGCCGCAAGGGGGGTGGGGGGTGTTAGGATGATTCCAAGGGCCGGGGGGTGTTAGGATGATTCCAAGGGCCCAACGCGATTTCTACCAAGGAAATGGCCATAGAAATTCCATAGAATTTGTGCTGCCTTAAGTCAGAATGTTGTTCAATCAGGAAATAAAAGCTTTATTTCCAAGCATTTAAACTGGCACTCTGAGAAAGATTATGCATGAATTTTGCTTTGAATTTTAATACAACATAGTGCAACAGAAGCTTGTATTATAATATTGTACATTTGAATCAATTTCTGCTAAAAGGTATGTGTACCTTAAAAGTACCATTCCGGCAGCGAGAACGATCCTGAACTAAATGAAGATAAATGACTTGGCGTATGATGTGTTTATTGAACCAATCAGATAAGAGTAAATGGAGAGTCAGCGAGAGCCTCATTTGATTGGCTACAAGAAGAAGGTAGACCCGCCCTCCCCTCGCGCTTGCAAAACTCAGTTAGTGAGAGAATCTTGCCAAAACTGTAAGCGTGGATTAAAGAAAGACGGAGCTGTACATATCGGATTATTTCAGGACCTTTCTTGGCCTACGTACACAAGAAGTCATTTTAGACATTTGCAACGTTTTGTTTTTTTTACACATACAGATTGGTTCACCGTTCACAGGCGTGCAGTGCTTTTGACCATATTTTGGTGAAAAAAAAAAACATGCCAAAAGTGTAAGCGCCAAAAAATGGAAATCAGAGGAATGCAGATCATATTTATTTTGCGTTAGCATGATGCTTCAGTTTCACAATACATGAATTACACTTACGAATAACAGTAAAATGCTGCAAATTATTTTTTCTTGTGTCTGAAATGCAATTTACACCTTTACAAAGCTTCTCTTGTTTATGCAAATTTAATTTACGCTTACAATCTTATGTACACTTTCACAACTCTTACCCTGCACATGCAAATCTTTATGGCATCATATTACCTTCATACACTTGATCCTTCAGAAATCATTGTAATATGCTGATTTGTTATATACTCAAGAAATGAAATTACCTTCAGATCTAAAACTGAATTCACTCAAAATATCTTAATCATCACATTATTAGTGCAAACAGACCAGGGTGATCTCAAAAGTGTGGATGGTATCCCCTACATTGAAACCAAAAAAAAACTTATGTATGCATATGTTTTTGTTCCAGGTTATATGGCTCCCTGCAATGCTAGGTGGACGGAGCAGCTTGCCTCAGGGGCTGGTTCAGGGCAAGGGGGCAGAGACGATTCTAAGGGTGTGCCTGACAGGTTACAGAACATCCAGGTGCAGCAGCAGATTATTCTAGCCTTACAGCAACTCAGAGAGGACATGCAGAGCGTCATGCAGCGACTAGAGGTGGTTGAAGACCTTGCAACTGCAAATGTAAGGAAGCTTAATAAAATAAAAGCCAAAAAATTACATGTTATTTGTCGAAACTGAGCAGTATAAGGAATAGAGACAGAATGCTGCATGGTTTCAGTTTGCAAATATTAATTTTAATTAAAAAAAAAAATAGAAAAGATTTAAGAATTGAAGAAGTCATACATTTTTTTTTTAATTTATTCTGTAAAATATTTTCTTACTTCATCTTGTATTGTTTCCACCAGTAATGATTTTGATAAGTAAATAAAAAATTGACGTGTCTTTATTTTTATCTGTATATTTGTTTTAAGGCTCAAAGTTCACAGCGGAGATCCCATTTACAATTGACAGCTGCAGAAACGGAGGTAAAACTTGTGACAGACTTAGTATGAATTTCAAGACTCAACTGGTGCTTGTCACCGCTCAATCATATACTGTGTATTTTGATTAAATATGTGTAGAAAAGAGAATTCTTTAATATTTTAATTTCTATTTTACAGGAGAAATGGTGGCCATTTGACATCTCTGGACATACATTACTGCTGTTGTTAGTGTGGCCTTTTGTGACTCAGGCACTGATCTTTCTACTGAGACGGAAGAAGAGAAAGATTAATATGTTCTTATGAATTTACTGTACTGAATTCAAATTAATGTAGAAGTCACAATGATAGCTAATTAATTGTGACCTAGCGTTCAGTGCTTCAAATGTAGCACTTTGTTAGCATGAGGTGAAGAGAGGAAATGTTATAATCTCATATCTCTGAAATCTGATGATTTAATCTTGCATGAACAAGATGAATGCAGTTCTTAGAGACATCCTGAAGTTAATTATTTAATTTAATGTCCATGATGTTCCATTGTAATTCTGGTTAAATGTAGCCATGTGCAGAGACTTTGTCAGTAATGTATAATATACATACTATCGTATTTTGAAAATAAGTCATGTTTATTAGTATCTCTGTGCTGATGGTTGAAATTGACCTTGTAAATGCCAGCACCACAACAAAGGATTACAGTCCTACTGATCTTACTTGTAGGATGTTGCAGGATGCCAGCTGGCACTTCGTAGAACTGACTAAAAAAATGTATGCAATCAAAAAAAGCCTTAAATAACTACAGGGGCCTTCACACAGGGAACATACACAGAAGCTATCACTCTGATATGAGAAAAAGAACCAGCAACAGCATATTCTGACTATTATGTTCTATAATGAAAGAATACACATAAACAAAACAAATGGATTTTATATAATGGTCATCCACTTGTTACTTTTATTAAACGTGCAATTTTAAAGCAGTTGTTCACAGACAAAACTTATTTGCTGGGTTGTTTACTTTGTGTAGCTGCAACGAATGAGTTTGAATGGGTATAGATTCATTTAGTAATATATAGGGGAGTAAATTAAACTAAATCCATTTCTTCAGGAATTAATATCGTTTCATATTAGATGCATTCATCTAGGTAAAATTCACGTACAGCCCCATCGACAGTGAAATTAAACCAAGTATGGGGACTCTTCGATTCTTTCTGTGATTGTTGCCGTCCACAAAAACACAATCATGATATCACCAGTTCTTTCTGGCCCTTCAAAGTCTGTGTTTTGCAAATGCCTTTTTTTAGCACTACTGATAAAGATGGCAAATTGAGTGCTATGCTATGGTAGGAGTTATGCTTTTACTCTGTGTCGACAAAATGGCAGTCTTTAAGAATACGAATTTTAAAAACTTCATGTAAAAAAAAAAATGATATCGAACAGGCCGTGTGTTTTGTTTCGCATTGGTTCGTTTAACAGATGCGAGGCAGCTAGCTAACTTCCCTAGCACGACTTAATTTCTGGGTGAGCCAAGCCACGGGGTTTAATTTTTCAAGCATTTCCATTTATAAATGAGAAGAGACGATGCATTGCTGTCTTCTAAAACGACTTATCTGAAAATAGCGTGAAGGCGTAAATCTAATCATTTCTCTAATACAAGAAAGCTTTGCCAACTAGCTTGTCACTAAATCCAACTGTTATAAAATATCTAGTAGAAACTGCAGGGAATTCCCAGTATTTAAATGTCTATGTGAAATACATGTAAAATGGTTTACACGGCTAGTCTTAGTTTTAACCAGTTTGCTTGTGTTAGCTTATTCACGTTAATCTAGGCTCCATTATCCAGGTAGCTGGCTAGCGAACAATCAGGTTGCTAAACAATCGCTTCTTCGTTTAATCGTTTGAGCTCAATGCAAGAAACAACCCAAGGACGTGTTTTTGTTTTGTTTTGTTTTTTTACTTTATGTTGCGACATTTCACTTTAACAAGGGAAAACACTTAAGTCATTATAAACTGCAAGTTCGTCATCATCATGGATACAAACGTTACAATTCACTTTCCACGGAGAACATACTGCTTGAAACAAGAACTACTTTTTGGTTGAGGGATAATCATTCCTCACAAGGGCTCAGGGTGTGTGTTTAAATGTTAGGGTAGAGATGCAAAGTAACCAAACGCGATATTGTATACTACAACGTGTGCTTTGTAAATACACTTCGGCATCAACATAATTTGTAGAGTTAATTCTGTGTAAATAGGTGAACGTTTAATGCATCGTAGAATGGGGCGGATGTGTCTACCTGCTTCGGCCATGCTTGGTAGCGTCCACTAGAGCGACCGGGACAGCTTTCTTTTTGATTGACAATGAAAACTACCAATCAGAATGCTTCGATTGGACAGTGCGCGCACAAAAACTTTCTATCCAGTGAAAATTGCGAGAGGGCGTAGTCCGCTTGGGACCGAAAACAGTCGTTGGATTGTGGGTAATGGATGTTTTACGGCAGAGATTGTTGTGTGCAAATGACTAGTGGGACTTCAAGTCCCACAAAGCAGGAAAAAACTGGAGGACTGGCCGCATGCGCCTTTACGTGGGGGAGGTAATAAATTCAGAAGCCCCAGTCTTCTCCGTATCAGAATTGGAGTTTGCATTGGAGGGAAATGTTCTCGTACCCGTCAAGAAACCAAGTCAATAGTAGACGGAACAGAAAGAGTTCACATTAACAGTCTTAGATAGCATAATAACTCAAACACGAGATTGGAGTTGAACGGTGAGGTAACTCAAATTTACTTAATGCGAGTTTGTTAATGCTGTTTCTTATGTTAAAATGTTCGTTCACTTTTAAAAAAGCATTTCCCTTTTTCCTTTGTGTTTGGTGAATTGTTTTAAATTACAACGGTCAGGAATCTGATTTCTATTCATACCTCAATTTAGAAGAGTGTCCCTCATCTCACTGATCACAAACTTGTATCTCCTTCAGGTGGGAGTGTACAGTTATGGAGCTTATTAAAGAAGAAGCTGCACTGGAGGATGACAGCAGAGGGCGGCAGAGAGGTGGTCTGACAAGTGTCGTCTCCTCGAAACAAGTGCAAAGAAACCAGCTGGAGATCTGTCCGGGTTTGGTGTCTGGAGATACACATCCTATGTGCCGCGGCCGGGATAGGAGTGATCCGGAGCCCAAGGCTGGTGACGCAGCAAGTGACGACGGCTTTCCTGCGGACGAAACAAATAAGAGAGACTCTGGTTGCACGACAGTAAACACCGAGGAGCTGTCAGATGGCCGGCAGGGCAAGAAGAAACACCGGCGGCGGCCCTCCAAGAAAAAGCGCCGCTGGAAGCCTTACTTCAAATTAACCTGGGAGGAGAAGAAAGAGCTAGATGAACGCGAGACCGCCCGTGCATCGCGGGTGCGCGCTGAGATGTTCGCCAAAGGTCTGCCCGTTGCCCCATACAACACCACCCAGTTCCTGATGGAAGAGCACGACCGTGAAGAACCTGACCTCAACACGGAGCTTGGCGGCAGAAAATCCGGGGCGATCCGCTCCGATGACACGGCCAGTGAAGATGAGAATTTCGAGGGCGAAGAGGAAGACGAGGAAGAGGGCGGCGGCGGAGGCAGCGACGGTATGGGCAGACCCGGACACGCAGGCGGAGAGTTTTTGCAGAGAGACTTTTCTGAGACCTATGAGCGGTACCACGTCGAGACTCTCCAAAATATGTCTAAACAAGAACTGGTTAGGGAATACCTGGAGCTGGAGAAGTGTATGTCACGGTTAGAGGAGGAGAACAACTGGCTTCGCCACGTCAGGAGAAACCCCGAGTCCCCGGCTGACGGCACCGGCGATCAGCGCGTGAGAGAACTGGAGATTGAGGTGGAGAGACTGAGAGCCGAGAACAACGAGTTATTACTCAAAACCCCTAAAAGTAAAGGGCCAGGACTCAACCAGTCTCAGTCGTGCTGAATCAATGTTTTTTCTGTTGTGCGTAAAATCGTTGCACTGTCTTATTGTAAACAGCATCTCTGTGGTAGCTAATAACGTTACCCTCTCAGCCTTTGCCATCAGAAGGTGTTTTTTTTTTTTTTTTTTTCTGCTTGCATAATTTTATAATCTTTTATGCGGTCCCACATATTTGGTCAGTCCACACAATAATATAGGTTCGTGATTTATACAATTAATTGACAAAACGAATAGCCTACAGTGTTATGTATAACATTTAAAGAACGATCAGAAACTACTCTTAAGTTTCCTTGAGTATTTGCATAACCTCACAAATTGCATCTCAGCTAATTTCAGTTTTGTCAATTTACCATAATCATTGAATATTTAAACTTGCATTTCATTTAAAAACAGCAAACATGGAGCGCTTCAGATTCATATTTGTTGGCCCACATGCTTCAGCGTGTTAATGCATGATAAGACCGTATGTTGTAAACAGTGGAAAACCGTTAATGGTGTTTTG
This sequence comes from Tor tambroides, assembly GCA_021397915.2. Lineage (NCBI taxonomy): Eukaryota > Metazoa > Chordata > Actinopteri > Cypriniformes > Cyprinidae > Tor > Tor tambroides. The sequence continues at coordinate 1,257 of JAFVLL020035909.1, read as the reverse complement.
CTCAAATATATAGTTGGTTAAATTATTTCTTGTTTTAGTTCTAATTTTATGTATTTTTATGTTGCCTGTTATATTCTCTGTCTGTCTTTACATTATAAATATCCAAAACTTAATTCTGAGGAGTCATTTTCAATTTTTCTGCAACCAGTTATCAAAAACACTTTTCAAGTGAGCTTGCAAAAGTTTTTGCATAGACCTAAAATGACTAATCTATTTAAAACCTTGAAATATCTAATAAACAAATAAGTAAATGAAAGTGTGATGTACAAGTATGGAAAATCTGCTAAATGATTAACTTAATTTTGTCAGAATATTTTTTTAATGTAGAAAAGGAAATCAATATGACCATGAGATTCAGAAGGACAAAATGTTTTGTAAGCAAATATGCATACAGTCGGGTTCCAGCCCCTTCAGGATTTGGATCCCTGTGGTAATATGAAATTTCTACTACACTTTCTCACTAACCTCTAAGATCTATCACTGGCTTTCTGCCTTTTACAAAAATCCTGTAATCATTAATGGCTGCAAAGTTATAGAAAAACTTTGATCAGAGGGTTTGATATGGTATTTTATCAAAGACCCTTCATGTAGTCTTTACAGAACCTACCTATGTTGCATCTAGTGTAAAACACTGAACAAAGTATGATCAATTATAACATCGCTATATAGACATTCTTACCTACAGAGGTTAACATTTCATATGTGCTGATAAACCCACATTTTTTTAATATTGTTTAGGTCTTGCAGTTTTCTTGCACACATTTCTGTGCAAGACACATAAAGAAGGCATTCTTTATATAACAGCACAAAGGTACACCAGTATACAGACTTTTGCACTATTAAAAAAAGAAATTTTTTAATATTATATATTCTATCATATTTAGCATTTGAACACAGAGGATTACTTAACAAGGCTTTGTATTTGTTACAAAAGTTGGTCCACACAATCACCCGTACACTGTATGTACATGCAAAAGGAAAGTATGACATTCAGAAGTTTACAAACACGCTTCCTGGGGCCTGTACCATGAAGCCGGATTAGCTTGCTAGCCAGGTAAGTTTCAGTTTAGTTTGCACCAATCCTGGGTTTTAGGTACCATGAAAGTGGCTTGGCTTTTAGCTGCGTTCATTGCCATAGTAACTTACACTCCACGGCTAACCCGCTCTGGGGCAGGTTATGTTCTGAGGTAGAGATCTCAAACTGAAATTGGACCAATCAGATGTGAGCAAAGTGACACATGTCTGACACACAAAAAA
>JAFVLL020035908.1:244690-255500 GCA_021397915.2 Tor tambroides | reverse complement strand
GGAATATAATTACATTATTTTGTTAATTATTCTATCAGTTGATGTGGATTTGTAATTGACTGAATGTCTTTAGGCTACTGTTTTTCAATGCAAACCCCATAGAAACCATATAGTTAGGCTACTTTTTTACCATGGTAATGAGGTGCTGTACTTTTGGTTATGTATAAAAGATGAGGCTGTTACAGTTTTCACAATGGTACTGTCAAATGTACATCTGCATCCCAACTCAAGCTCCTGTTCTAATGTGCATTTTTAAGAGACAAAACTTGTAATATTTCGTGTTCAGTGCTACCAAATCAGGTGCTGGTGCCACTGCTCTTGAATGTTAGTCTGGAGCCCTGATAATATAAATAGTACTGTAAAATGTTACTGTAGTTTGAAATTTCATCTGTTTCATAGTAAATTAAATATATACAGCTTTAGTAAACCATTTTTTTCTTTTTTTTCTTTTAGTTTTAGCAGAACATTATTATACCATGCATAATTTTACCTTTTTTTGTTGTTGTTTAAAGAAGAAACCAAACCAATGTATAGTTGACATTTGAGGCTCAATGCTATAGAAAAGCAATAAAAGTTTAGGAAGAGTGTTTTCAGTCTTTTTTTAAATATATATTTTATATAAAAATATGGCATGGAGCTTCAAACAATGGCATAAATCTGTTCAAAATAATCGTTATTAATAATCGCAATTACAATCTCAAGGGAATAATCGACGATTATGATTTTTGTCATAATCGTACAGCCCTATTACAGACCTGATGTCAATTAACTTAATTAGTTGCTAGATATTCTCCCAACTGAATCTTTTCAAAATTTCTTGCTTTTTCAGCCCTTTGTTGCCCCCGTGCTAACTTTTTTGAGACCTGTAGCAGGCATCAAATTTGAAATGAGCTAATTTAGTGGATAAAAGTGTAAAATTCCGCCGTTTAAACAATTGATATGTTCTCTATATTCTATTGTGAATAAAATATTAGCTCACGTGATTTGAAAGTCTTTTAGTTTTCATTTTATTCAAATTTAAAAAACGTCCCAACATTTCCGGAATTCGGGTTGTATGACCTTTGCCTTAATAAACTCCTAATTACTGCTTATTAATAGTTAGTTGTTAAGTTTAGGTATTGGGTAAAATTAAGGATATAGAATATGATCATGCAGAATATGTGCTTTATAAGTACTAATAAACAGTCAATATCTTAATAATAGGCATGCTAATAAACTAGTTAATAGCCCCTACACTAAAGTGTTACCTTTATTATTTACATAAAAAAACAACCTACAGTGCAGTTCAAAATTAAGATATTTTTTGTGAAAAAATACTTCTATGCTGCAAGGATGCAATGTATTAATCAAAAGTGACAGTAAAGACTTACATTTTAGTAATACATGAGTAGAAAGTAAAAAAACAAAACAACTTGAGCCGTTTCAAGCAAAATGGAAGCTATGTTACGTAAAGCGGCCATGAATGAAAAGACTAGATGTTCTACCAGCTTTAGCACAGGATGAAATGTTTCAGGTTTACAGATTAAAATAGATTTTATAAACCCCGGAAGGATATAAACAGAATCCAGTTTGATTTAACTATGAGGAAAATATCTGAAATTGTAAGCTGTGTTACAATACTACAATCTGAATAATCAACAAATAAATTCTTGATTGCAACCACTCTTAAAATTCAGTTGTGACTTCTGGAATTGAAGAATGTGACTGTCACTCTCTTTAAACATCAAACTGCATTTGCACTCCAAATATGACTGACAATTATATTCTGCTGCTGTGTGAATGCAACTTATGATATTAAAAAGGTTGATATTTACATTATAGAGTGGGATGCTCTTCATGGGCTTGTACTGCTTGACGGGGTCCATTTTGTAGAGGTGGCGATCAGTGATGAGCAATGCTCGATCCTCTGCTTTATTGAAGCGATTGATCTGTTGAGACAATAATATTGCATAGGTTAACATTACATGCAAAGCAAACATCTGATATTGCAGCAATGATTCACGTAACTGTCAGTCAGAGAGGACTCAACCGAATATAATGAAGGACATACTTTGCGGACATTGCAGGAGAAGAGGACTCTCATGAACTTATCTTTCCTCTGCAGATCACTGGAAACAATAGTAAAGGAAGACGCTGTCCCAGGACTGTCCTTTTTCTAAGAATAGAAAAAATGTTGTGTTAAACAATGTAAACTAAATGTATTATCATTTATTGTAAACCAGATGGTTTTAAACACTAACCAGGTAGTTGCCCTCCCAGGATCTCTGCAGGCCGAGATCTGCTCTCTGTCCCTTCAGACACTCTAATGTGGCCACTTTAGCCCTGATCTGCACCATCTCCTCTGGAGACAGGTCTTTAATATGCGTCCAGGCCCACCATCTAAAATATATTTAAATAAATATCATAAACACAAAGCCATTGCCTGCGACATGAATTGTAATGTACACAGTAGCTTAAAAATTCAACATAAATATACTGAAACCACATTGGAAATACGGAATTTAAATTTTTAATTAAACCTAAAAATAAGCAGAAAGTTTTCTGGTTTTAAAAAGTGTAAACAAAAAAGCGTTATCCAAAAACTTGAGTAAAAAAGTACCCCCTGAGAATACCCACTGAAAAAAACAAAACAAAAAAACAATAACGTAACAAATATTTCCATGTTCACGACTCTGATATAAGTTATTTTAGTTTATATATATATATATATATATATATATATATATATATATATATATAATGTCTTGTTTTTAGCAGTGTTTTGAGTGCTTTTTGTCCTTTATTTTGATTGTTTTAATTTGTTATTTTTTGTAATTTTACATTTTCATGATTTAATTATTTATTAGCTTTTCATGCAGTTTTTGCATTAAAGTAAAAGGGGGCAAACCAAATGAAATCCATGTTAACTTCAGGTAGATGTCTCATTCAAGCTGTTATGCTGATAATATAATTTGTATTGAAAAAATGCTTACTTTTTTAAATGCCATAAAATACCAAAAAATGTCATACATTAGCTGTGTGACTAGTAATCTAAACACCAGCAATATTATTTTGACTTTTGGGTTGTTTTCTACATCGTTTTCAGGGTCAGAGCTGTGTTAAGGCTCTTGTGAATAGATCTCCAACAAGACTTTGATCCAAAGATCAATAAGTGCTTCAGGCAGCAAAAATAGCCCCGTTGAACGCAAGAGAGCCATTCCTTTCTTAAATACCCAAGAAATACACAAGCCTATAGCAAAAAAATAACATTTCCTTGTCCAACAATGATAAAGAGCTGGAAGCACGGGAGTGAGTCAGAGCCATTACATTGTTATGGTAACATTAGGCCAGACTGTGTCCCCCGCCATACGGCTGACGTTAATGCAGCACAGCTGGAGTCATACATGACTACACCATGACTCACACAGAGCACCAGTGAGCCTGTCCACTTCCTGTCTTCTGTAACTCTGACCTGTTATAGATGTTCCTCAGTGCCTCCTCAAACTTGCGCAAGACCTTGGGCGGAGTGGGCCACTTCACATGTTTGCCATGATCCTTCATGCCACGCACATTTTTGAAGCGTCGGTTGACCTCGCGGATGTACGACTTAACCTTGTATCTTCTGTATGCCCGGATGATGATGAGGGCGGCACGCATGCGGCGGTAATGCATTCTGGCCAGTGTCCCACGCCACACCTATGTGAAATAGTGACAGAAAAAGAGTGTGAAAGATCATAATATTGTAACCTAATCTAAATATCAAGACAAATTAAACAATTTTTACTCAGAAATGGCTTTTTAAATTTTTGACAAATAACATTTTTTGACTACATTTAAATTCTATTTGACTAAAATACTGCTATTTGGACTACAATAAATATATAAGACATTAATTGTTTTTACTACATTTAAAATTTTAGACATAAGACAAAAACTTAAAGGAAAAAAAAGTACAAAAATGTACGATAACCTGATAAAGTCTATTTTTTGGCTGTAACTGAATACGGTTACCATTTTTCTTGCATCCAGATTCATAATGTCATTTCAAGTATTTCGTTACTTCAAGTCTAAATATAGCAATTTTATGATGTTTATTTGTGTATGAGAATACCCCTGGTAGAGATACAGTATACCATGATGCCATATATAACACATCTAATCCTGTGTGGAATATAGCTTGGAATATAGCTAATGATATATATAATCTGATTTGTGGCACCCAAAGTGCATTTCCGAGGGTGTACGGCCTGTCTTAGACATCAACAATAGATGATAATGGACCTCTGGGGAGCTGTTTGAGTGGCTCAGTACTCAGTAAAAATCCCTACCATATGTTGAACCCACTTTACATTGACTCAGGTGGGAAGAAGAGAAAGGAGCCTTATGTCTGGTAAATATGGCATCATAAACATGGTTAAACTTTAAGCGTTGTCCAAAGACATCAATTCCAATATCCTATTCTATAATACAGTCTTAATGTACTGTAAATATTATGAGAATGCTCATTTTATTGGCCTGAAGTGTCACCACAGATGCCTCATGCATGCATTGCACTGTGTTCAGTCTAAAATTCGGTGTAAAATAAAATACAAATCAGCATTGTAGTGTGGGCGAGTCTCCTTTCATGGTCTCTAGTCTTTGCCCGTGTGCTAGCACTGACCTCAAGGAAGAACTTGCCTTTGAGTTGCTGTGCTATTGTGACTGAACCCATTACGTAACTTAACCGTATGACTAATGCAGAGGAGTGAAGATACAGCAAGGCTCCACATTCATACTCAGCAAATCTGCTACCAGAGGTCCTACATCACCCAACCGATGTGATGTACATGATGTACACTTGTCATTTCTAAACACAAACCAATCAATCAGTCTGAAAGAAATGTAGCGCAATTCATAGAATAACTTATTGATATTATTGATTAGGCATCAATTATAATGTACTATCGAGTGCATAATGGTAATTAGCTTTGCTAAATAGAGGTTGAAGGGTCAATTTCAAATCCTTACAATGCTGCATGTTTCCCAGATTTGCATTTTGGGTTTAAAACAGTTTGAAATGTGCTTTAACTACAATTATCAACAATTATAATTTTTGGTTCTAAAGTGGGTAGAAATGAAGCTGATGATAATTTGCAATTTTAATGTCAAAAGGTATTTACATATTACATAATAAAGAAAATGCTTATTGCATAACCTATTGTTTTTGTCAGGCTAAACATCTGAACAGATGTTTTTAGACTGTTTCTGTTCAAGAGGGTGAAAACGATTCTGAATTCATTCTTGACTACAAGACATGTACAGTGAGTAAATGCATGTAAATTTAAATTTTGAGTTGCAGAAACAACTCCCTTATACACTGTGTGTAATGCACACTTAGTCATGGATTTTTAAGGGTAAACTATAATATTTATAATTTCAGAGTAACACAGCAGACAACTCTCATCATATCAAATTAACAAATAATTGTTGCAAATACCTATTTAAACCTGTTTCCGCTACTTAATAAAATATTTTTTTCTCAGAATTATGAGATATAAACTCGTAATTGCAAGTTATAAAGTCCAGCTCTGAGGAGAAAAAAAGAGTGATATGTTGTCAGAATTGTGAGTTTATAACTCGCAATTGCAAGTTTATATCACACAGTTCTTACTTCATTTCTCAGAATTGCAAGTTTATATCTCACAATACTGACTGTATTACTCGCAATTGCGAGTTTATATCACGCAATTCTGAGAAAAAAAATCTGAATTGCCAGTTTATATCTTACAACTATGAGAAAAAATGTCAGAATTGCAAGATGTAAAGTCGAAATTGTGCGAAAAAAGTCAGAATTGTGAGATAAAAATTCGCAATTACCTTTTTTTAGGCTTCCATAAATACCCAATATTACAAATATTCCTAACAAAAAATCTACTTCATTTCAATCACAACCAATACAGCAGAATGTTTGAGTGAAATTAGCCTGAGCTGTTCAAATTGTGTTTATGTTCATTTAGAGTTGATGCTGACTGCACATTCGCACTGTCCATGCTAATGACATTGGAAATGCTTAAAACAGTGGGGCGGCCAGACGGTCTGTGTTTGTTTTTAGAGAGGATAGCGGTAGTAGACAACACCCGGGGGAATGTGGGTAAATCAGGCCAATAACAGGACCTCAACTCACCCCGCCCCCTCCCCAGTCATCTCGTCTCATCAGCATTTAACAAACCCAGCACAATACCACCTCTTCGCAGCGAATTCCATACTCATCAAAGCCAAACTGGAGAAAGCTAAGACAAAGAAGTCTCATGTAATAAATAAAGCATAAATCTTTCAATCAAATCCCATTGTTTAGTACTTTTTCTTTTCTAATTTTCTTTGCCGAAAAATTCTGATTAAAAAGACCGAGTGTGACAGGATAAGATCTACGTATTTTAATGACTGTAACTGCTGTGCAAACAGCTTCTTTATTGAGGTGAAACGTAAAAATGAATAAAAAAGATGCTGTTTGAATCTCTCACCCTGCAGAAAACGGGACAAAGAAATTCTAGCAGAATCTATTCAGATGTGCCATCAGGTGTCAAAAGGCAATTACAGATGGCTGACAGAATGTGAGGTGACTTATCATTAATCAGAGAGGCAGGCAGGCAAATCCCACAATCCCTCAACACACACAATTTCACACACTGGCAGGACAGCACAGTCAGGGTATGTGACAGAGTTAAACGCATACACAAAAGATCCTAACCACAGACAACCCCATGAGACAGTGGGGGAGGAAGACACGAAAGGAGCCATTTTCATAAATAAATACCATGTGCTTGGCAAACCATTGACTTGGTGATGGAAGCCTCCATCTTCTCTGTGTCCTCTGGCAGATTTTTGGACTAGTGTGAGTGTGTGTGTGTGTCTGGGGTATATGTTGGGGTGCTGCCACTTTCTCAGCCAAATAACAGCAAGGCTCCTTTTGCAGCTGTCACTGTCTTTACATTTGACTGTTGCAATACTTCTCAAAATGTTTATGTTTTCTGAATAAAATGCGAGTGGTGCGAAATTAGGGTGCTGCTATGCATTTGCTTATACGTTAGCATGTTTGCAGCACGTTGTTATGTGCATGGTTTCGAAGGTTTTCTGGGTGATTGCTAGGTGGCTGCTTACTGGCTTAAGACAATACTTAATTTGAGTTAAGTTAAAGTCAAGTAAAGAATTTTTCTTTTTTATTTTTCCATCTGGGAAAGCATAAAGCATAATATCATACTTTTTACTCCACTACATTTTATAAAACATATAGTTACTCATTATTCTGAAGAAATCAATGTTCCAATTTGAATGTAATTCCAATGAACTAATTGCACTCAATGATTCCTTTGCAAATTTGACTAATCCGATTGCGGCTGTTCTCGAATGAGTCAGAGTGTATGTCCCTTTAAAAATTCAGACAAAATATTGCTACTCTGTAGTCCTAAAGTACCGTAAAGATATTTTGATATATTCCTTTATTATTTGCCCAGATGAATGATTTTGAGCACATCTGAAACGGCTCTTTTCAAGGACAGAATGGTAAAGCACCTTCATTAGATGCAGTACATTTCCATTTCCCACTTTGCCAGTGATGGCGTGTCCCCATTAACTGTTGTCTCCTGAGCCGTCAGGATGGGGATATTGCAATCATACATCACAAAACCAGGCGCACATTTCAAAAAACCTATATGACAAGTATAAAATGGGAAAAAAGCCCCAGTTGACCATGCTGAGTAAAAGATGCTTAATTGTTCTGTAAAATAGTGTTTGCTTACCACTGCAATCCGACATAGCAAAAGGAAGAAGATGCTGCAGAAAAGATCTGAGCAAAAACAAACAATCCTAGAGGAGGCATAAGGGATTTATGGGAGAAAATATAGGAGATTTATACAGGGAGTCTGACATCTCTGTGCATTGAGCGTTTGTTTGCCTCAGCAAATGCAATAAAATCCACATTGTGTTTGAAAAGTAGTCTTAAATCTGTTCAGAAATTAGTGATATGGGATTTTTCATAAAATAAACAGAGCGCTTCTCTCAAAACAGAAACCACAACTAACATGGCCGATCGATGTGGATGCTGAGGCTTGAACGTATTAAATATTAATTAAAAGGGAGGAAATTCATGAATAATGTAGTCACTCAATGTTTGTGTTTTGTCCAGCTGATCCGATTTGCTTCAAATCGCCTCCATTCAAAGCCACATCTTGCTGATGAACTGAACAGAGGGTCGTACAGCGAGAGACAGCACGGTATCTTGCATCTGCCCAAAGGAGCTAGCTGGCAGAGCAGAGGATCCTGGGTATTTTCATCACCTATGGGAGAAGCGCTAAAGCGTAACGGCTTAGAAATGGCAGTGGAGTGAGGGGGCGGAGGAAGGCAATGGCACAGAAAAATGGCTGGGAATCTGTGAAGGAGTGGTGGGGTGAGACAGACAGGAAATCAGTGAGGAGAAAGTGGGAGGTAAAGAATAACTGAGCATTGATTGGGGGATTGTGGGTTCTTTTGGTTTACGAGCTTGAGAAAGATGAAAGATAAATGCATCCCCATGAGCTATGCACTGAGAAATGAGAGACAAAGAATAAGAGGAAGCAGAACTCAAAGGCCTACAAACAAGGAGATTCATAGAAACGAGCAATAGCATTTTTAAATTGGCTTCACTGTGAGCCTTTGGCACAAATGTTGGAACCGCTGGCAAAACTGGCAGACCTGGCACAAGTCAAACCAGTCTGCCATGTGCTGATAAAGGGATTGTGTGTGAAAGAAAGATGATCCAAACCTTAAGACACACATGTGAATGGTTTCAGTGTTTAGGGCCAACCATAAGCTGTTTTTTGTGCAAAATAACACATTAGCGCCTGTCACTCACAAAAGATCGACACAAGTGAAATCAGCTCTGCTGGGACACTAGGCTATTGCCTGGAGGTGTGATTAATACACTGACAACATTCCCACAAATACGTTTTAGGGAACCCAGATGAACCTGTGTCAGGATGACACCTTTATCCAGCTCTGAATCAAACAATCAATCTCTGATTCAGGAAGAGCACAGATTTAACACTTTGATATGCGTCTGCTCATGAATGTAGCAGTCTGGTGAGACTATGAGACAGAAACACTGAGCCTAGAACTGAGAGTTTGATATCGAACACAAGCGTGGTGGAAAACCATGTCAGTTTGTGTTTAAAAGCATCTCGATAACGGGTACTCCCTGATAACATCTTTTGAAATAGCGAATAAGATCTTGCAACTGGGAAGTGGTAAAAAAAACACTCCATGCGCAGACAGGAGCTGACAGAATAGATGCTTTGATTTCTAATAACTGTCAGTCACTGAAGACAGTAAAGCGAGAGTGGGGAATTTACACTAAGAACCCACAATCATTTTTTGTGACAGTGAAATGACACTGGCAGTCAATATATCTGCCAATCAAAGTATTCTCATGCTCCTGAGGAAAAATAAAGTTCCTTTTAAAGTTCCTTTAAAAATGCCACAAAGTACTGTGTGTTGTGTATTTACACAGACAAAATAAGAAAATGCTGTGACGTGGTGGGATTTGGGTGCAATATTGTTCTATTGTTGCCTTGTTGTTCAGTCTGCTGTGGTGTGAGGTCTGTTGTTGAAAAGTAATGGTGTCAATGAATCACAGGAACGTAGGGTGGTGCAGATATGGCACCTTGCTGTCTCTGAAGCTGATTAAATAAGTGCATGAGCGTGTGCCATAATGAAGTCTCAAGAAATACCTGATCAGATTTAATTTTGGAAAACCAGCCAAATACCAAATGAAATATGATGAATGTCTTAAGAAAAATTGGATGTCATCCCACTGTGATTTTTGTGAGGAATTTCACATACATTACTGTTCAAAAGATTGGGGTCAGTAAGATAAGTAAATACATTTAAAATGTCAGTAAGATAAGTAAATACATTTAAAATGTTATAAAAGATTTATATTTTAAGTAAATAAAATAGAAAATTGCTATTTTAAATTTTAATAATATTTCACAATATTACTGTTTTATTGTATTTTAATCCAATAAATGCAGTTTTGGTGAGCGTAAAAACATTTCAATCTTCAACATTTTCTTTCAAAAACATTTAAAAAATCTTACTGAATCCAAGCTCTTGAACGGTAGTGTATAATGAGGTTTGATAAGGTTAGCTGAGGTAAGTCTTGAGGTCTAAGAATGTTATCATGACTCATAGGAGTAAGCATGAAGAGTCTTGCACTTTGTGGGAGGTTATTCGATTTTAAAATGCATATCTATTTATATGGTGCCCAAAAAGTATATTTGGACCTTTAAGTCAGAACTAAAAATGTCTGTATGTCATTGCATTAGGTAACACAATATTGTGAGAACTAACCCTTTGAAGACGCATGCTGAACGTAAACAAAGCTCATTACGTTGTTTATATTCAGTGGATACTCTCCAAAATGGCGGAAGACGGTAACTCGGGGAGAAGAATTGTTGAATAAATTATGTTATTGTTAGCGCACAAAAAAGTATTTTCGTAGCTTTGTAAAATTACGGTTGAACCACTGATGTCACATGGACTGTTTTACCAATGTCCTTGCTACGTTTCTGGACCTGGGAACATTGAAGTTGTGTTGCTGTCTATGGAGGGTCTGAGAGCTCTCAGATTTTATCAAAAATATCTTAATTTGTGTTCCGAAGATGAACAAAGGTCTTATGGGTTTGGAACGACATGAGAGTAAGTAATTAATGACAGAATTTTGAACTAACCCTTTAAATGCTTATAATCTATCATTAATAAACTATTCTCCTATGAAGAAAATAAATGGGATTTTTCTTTTGGAACTTGACTGTTGCAA